>CM042407.1:25845145-25877645 GCA_023634145.1 Thymallus thymallus
CAGAACAACAGCAAAGGACCTTGTGAAGATGCTGGATGAAACAGGTATAAAGTAACTATATCCATAGTAAAATGAGTCCTATATATCGACATAACCTGAAAGGCCGCTCAGCAAGGAAGAAGCCACAGCTCCAAAACCGCCAAAAAAAGCCAGACTACAGTTTGCAACTGCACATGGGGACAAAGATTGTACTTTTTGGAGAAATGTCCTCTGGCTGATGAAACAAAAATAGAACTGTTTGGCCATAATGACCATCGTTATGTTTGAAGGAAAAGGGGGAGGGTTGCAAGCTGAAGAACACCATCCCAACCGTGAAGCACGGGTGTGGCAGCATCATGTTGTGGGGGTGCTTTGCTGCAGGAGGGACTGGTGCATTTCACAAAATAGATGGCATCATGAGGAAGGAAAAGTATGTGGATATATTGAAGCAACATCTCAAGACATCAGTCAGGAAGTTAAAGCTTGGTCGCAAATGGGTCTTCCAAATGGACAATGACCCCAAGCATACTTCCAAAGCAAAATGGCGTAAGGACAACAAAGTCAAGGTATTGGAGTAGCCATCACAAAGCCCTGACCTCAATCCTATAGAATATTTGTGGGCAGAACTGAAAAAGTGTGTGCGAGCAAGTAGGCCTACAAACCTGACTCAGTTACACCAGTTCTGTCAGGAGGAATGGGCCAAAATTCACCCAATTTATTGTGGGAAGCTACCCGAAAAGTTTGACCCAAGTTAAACATTTTAAAAGCAATGCTACCTAATTGAGTGTATGTAAACTTCTGACCCACTGGGAATGTGATGAAAGAAATAAAAGCTCAAATAAATCATTCTCTCAAATATTATTCTGAAATATCACATTCTTAAAATAAAGTGGAAATCCTTACTGACCTAAGACAGGGAATTATTACTAGGATTAAATGTCAGGAATTGTGAAAAACTGAGTTTAAATGTATTTGGCTAAGGTATATGTAAACTTCTGACTTCAACTGTATATGCAGGGTCAGTTCCAGGGTCAGTTCCAATACCATATTTACAATGTGCAGGGATACTGGAGTGATAGAGGTAGATATGTATAGGGGTAAGGTGACTAGGCATCAGGATATATGATAAACAGAGTAGCAGCAGTGTATATGATAATTGTATGTGAGTGTGTGTGCGTGTGTGTAGAGTCAGTATAAATGTGTGTGCATGTTACGTGTGGCAGGTAGACTAGTGGTTAGGGTGTTGGGCCAGTAACCGAAAGGTTGCTGGATTGAATCCCCAAGCTGACAATGTAAATAATCTGTTGTTCTGTCCCTGAACAAGGCCATTAACCCACTATTCCCTGGTTGGCTGTCATTGTAAACAATAATTTATTCTTAACTGACTTGCCTTGTTAAATTAAGGTTAAATAAAAAATGTGTGTGTGAGCAAATTAAGTGTGAGCATGCATGTGACTTCTGCATAACAAGCTGTAAGCTGAGCCAGGGGAAGACTTAACTGGATCATTTGTGTGTGTGTTGTAGTGTGCATAGAGACAGTGCAAAACTAAAAGGGTCAATTCAGATAGTCCGTGTAGCTATTTAGCAGTCTTATGGCTTGGGGATGGACGTTTTTCAGGAGCATGTTGGTGTCAGACTTGATGTACCGGGACTGTGTGCGTGTGTGGACCATTTAAAGTTCTTAGTGATTTGGACCCAGAGGAATTTGAAGCTGTCGACCCGCTCCACTGCAGCCCGGTGAATGTGTACTCCCCCCCCCCCCCCAAGGATCCAGTTGAAGAGTGATGGGTTCAGTTCCAGGGTCCTAAGCTTGGTGGCGAGCTTGGAAGGGACAATGGTGTTGAACGCTGAGCTGCAGTCAATGAACAGCATTCCCAATGAACAGCATGCAAATGGGAGCGGGTCTAGGGTGTCTGGGATGATGGAGTTGATGTGTGCCATGACCAGCCTTTCAAATCACATCAAGATTACAGATGTGAGTGCTTCAGGTTGGTAGGCATTGTGGCATGAAGCCTTAGAGTGTTTGGGAACAGGAATGATGGTGGTCAGTTTAAGACATTTGGGGATTGTAGACTGGGACAAGGAGAGGTAAAACATGACCGAGAATATGCCTGCCAGCTTCTCTGCGCATGCTCTGAGAACGCACCCTGGAATTACAGACCTTACTCACGTCGGCCTCGGAGAGCGAGATCACCCAGTCCTCTGGGTCGGTGGGGGCCCTTGTTATTGTCGAAGTGTGCATGAAATGCATTGAATTCGTCTGGTAAAGAGGCATTGTTGGGCAGATCACTGCTGGGTCTTTGTAATCCGTAATGGACTGTAGCCCCTGATGAAGCCGGTGATGGAGGCGGTTGGTCATAATACTATTCCAATCAGTGCTATCAAAGCAGTCCTGTAGAATAATGTCTGATTCTGATGACCATTTCTCAACGGGCCGAGTCATGGGTAATTCCTGTTTGAGCTTCTGCATGTAAACAGGAAGAAATAGTACGGAGTCATGATCTGATTTGCCGAATGGGGGACAACGGAGGGCCTTGAATGCTTGCTTGTGGTTAATAGTGGTGGCGTGTTGATGGGAGTTAGGCATCACGTGACCCAGTACTTCACCATGTACAACACATCAGTGAACAGTCTATAAAGGATATACATTGTTCTACTTTTTGTTCCTTGCTTTTTTATAGCCTAGGCTGCGTGCTCGATTTTATACGTCTGTCAGCAACGGGTGTGGCTGAAATAGCTGAATCCACTCATTTGAAGAGGGGTCCACATACTTTTGTATATATAGTGTATAATAAAATCTAACAGCATCTATATATAACTGCATCTTAGGCTACATTTCCTCTAAGGGGATGATAGATGATCTAATCTATGTAGAACGGGGTTGGGAATGCAATGGCACTGTTGTGTAGTAGTAATATGAATGGCATGTGTACACACAGCTACACACGGATAGTGAGACTAGACCTGTTTTCCCTCAGCCCAGAGATAAGCAATATGGAGGAAGAGTTTTTCCATCATGGAAAGTAGATAAGTGCTTTTTTTGGAAAAGGATTGAAAAAGGCTCATTCTCCATATGCAACACGACCACATCTCAGCTCCACAATATCTCATCTTTTCCACGCTACACACACAAACACACACACACAGACAAACACACACACACACACGCACACACAATGCTATCCAGATACATCCCACCTCCGTGATATCTCATCCCTTGCCTGCATCGCCTCGCGCTTTCTTTGATTTCAAGAGCTGAACTATTCTGCAACATTTGTTGATGTGGTTCTACAAGTAAATGCTGCAGAATTGTGCTTCTCTTGGAATCGCTGCTCTTCGCCGCCACGAGAAGTCCACGAGAGATCCATCGCCCACCGTGCTGAGAGCACAAAGATACACACACACACACATATACACACACAAACACACACACACTCCCTACACATCTGTTCTGGGCTATGCCAGAGCTGTCATGCTGTTCTTGCCAGTTTTAGTCCAGTGGGTGGAGAACTCGGTCGGTCAGTTCATCCAGAGCCCAGCCTCAGAGGTTCTGTAGGTCTGTCTGGGGTTGTGTGTTGGTTGTGGTGGATGACTTCCAGAGCTCGTTAACCTTGGGAAGCAGGCCCAGATTCAGCCCAGCCCACGGTTTAGGGTATGATCCTCACTTAGAACGCCCCCCTCTCTGTCCAATGCTGTCCAGCACACACACACACACACACACACACACAGACACACACAGACACACACACACACACACACACACACACACACACACACACACAGACACACACACACACACTTTCTTTCTGGCGCTCTGCCTTTACCCTGTCTCTTTCTTTCTCTCTCTGTCTCTCAGAGTCAGGGTTGATACAGTGTTTTGCATTACTTTCTGGTCTAATATAATCAGTGTTACCACATCAACAACAACAGAGCCACGATGGAACAGACATTATTCATCCATGTAAACTCATCATGACTTTGTGTTGATAGCTGTCTTGTGTTCGTCCTCTTTAGAAGGACAGGACCTGTTTTGGAACCTGATTTGAAAACTCACCACAGTCATTTCCAAATGTACAAGTCATTCACAAAAGTATCAAATGATTATGCAGTTAATCAAATACCTCTTGTATGCATTTAGCAGTCATTTCAATTATGGAGAGTTCATTCTAATGCAGCCGGCTGCAAGGTTTCAGTACGTGTGTTGTTGTTGACGTTGTTTTATCGGTGAGTCCATTAGCTGGAGGCCTTGGCGCACACGTGTGTGTGTTTGCGTGCGCGCGTGCGAGCGTGTGTGTGTTCATGTATGTGTGTCTCATCCTTCAGACAGAAGCGTCATTAGGTTGACAGTTTAAAACAGTTCTGCCGGGGGAATAACTGAGTGACAGTGTGTGACTCGAGGCCATGTATAAAGCCATGTACTATCAGAGGTTAATGACACAGCCAACCTTGGGCCGCTGCGGGGGGTGTCACTCATCATATTGATACTGCTATGTGTGTGTTGGTTCTGCATTGTTCGTGCATGCATGTGGTTGTGTGTGTGTGTGTGTGTGTGTCTGTGGTTGTGTGTGTGGTTGTGTGTCATGTCCTAATTGCATCCCATTTGATCTGCGTGGGTGTGGTTTCAGGGCTCCTCATTTATCAGAGGGAGGAATGGAGAGACTCCATCCACACACACACACACACACACACACACACACACACACACACACACACACACACACACACACACACACACACACACACACACACACACACACACACACACACACACACACACACTTCAAGACCCTCAGTACTTTAAGGTGAAGCCCTCAGATGGCTCAGCCTGTGTTACCTTGTTAAATCGATGGGCACTCTGACAACCCCAGAAGTGGAATTCTCCTCTGACTGCGTACCTGGTGAGTGTGTGTGTGTGCGTGTGTGTGGTACCATCGGTTAAAGGCTGAGAGGGATTTGAAAGGCCATTTGTCCCTGAGGCATACAGGCTTTTGGAGCAGACTGCAGGGAGAGAGGGAGCGATGGAGTGTAGGAGAAGAAAAGGAGAGAATAGAGGGAGCTTTTTTCTCTTTACTGCTTTCAATGTACTACTTTTTCCTAATCTTTCTGGATTTAAATCAGTAGAGATTAATTTCGTAAGGTCAACAGATTGTGTTTGCCTGTCTAAGCCTGTGTCTAACAGATGTCCTGCCATTTGATGCCATCTCTCTTTCTCTTTTGTCAATTTGCTAAAAATCACAATATTCAATAATTCTGGTATTAGTGTCAGGACCAGTCATATTCTGTTATCCTGCCATATATAACCATATCTCTGTGTCTGTTATCTTGACATATATAACCATATATCTGTGTCTGTTATATTGACATATATAACCATATCTCTGTGTCTGTTATCTTGACATATATAACCATATCTCTGTGTCTGTTATCTTGACATATATAACCATATCTCTGTTTCTGTTATCCTGCCATATCTCTGTGTCTGTTATCTTGACATATGTAACCATATCTCTGTGTCTGTTATCCTGCCATATATAACCATATCTCTGTGTCTGTTATCCTGACATATATAGCAATTTTTTGTGTCTGTGACCTGACATACAGTGGGGAGAACAAGTATTTGATACACTGCCGATTTTGCAGGTTTTCCTACTTACAAAGCATGTAGAGGTCTGTAATTTTTATCATAGGTACACTTCAACTGTGAGAGGCGGAATCTAAAACAAAAATCCAGAAAATCACATTGTATGATTTTTAAATAATTAATTTGCATTTTATTGCATGACATAAGTATTTGATCACCTACCAACCAGTAAGAATTCCGGCTCTCACAGACCTGTTAGTTTTTCTTTAAGAAGCCCTCCTGTTCTCCACTCATTACCTGTATTAACTGCACCTGTTTGAACTCGTTACCTGTATAAAAGACACCTGTTCACACACTCAATCAAACAGACTCCAACCTCTCCACAATGGCCAAGACCAGACAGCTGTGTAAGGACATCAGGGATACATTTGTTGACCTGCACAAGGCTGGGATGGGCTACAGGACAATAGGCAAGCAGCTTGGTGAGAAGGCAACAACTGTTGGCGCAATTATTAGAAAATGGAAGAAGTTCAAGATGACGGTCAATCTCCCTCGGTCTGGGGCACCATGCAAGATCTCACCTCGTGGGGCATCAATGATCATGAGGAAGGTGAGGGATCAGCCCAGAACTACACGGCAGGACCTGGTCAATGACCTGAAGAGAGCTGGGACCACAGTCTCAAAGAAAACCATTAGTAACACACTACGCCGTCATGGATTAAAATCCTGCAGCGCACGCAAGGTCCCCCTGCTCAAGCCAGCGCATGTCCAGGCCCGTCTGAAGTTTGCCAATGACTCTGGATGATCCAGAGGAGGAATGGGAGAAGGTCATGTGGTCTGATGAGACAAAAATAGAGCTTTTTGTTCTAAACTCCACTCGCTGTGTTTGGAGGAGGAAGAAGGATGAGTACAACCCCAAGAACACCATCTCAACCGTGAAGCATGGAGGTGGAAACATCATTCTTTGGGGATGCTTTTCTGCAAGGGGACAGGATGACTGCACCGTATTGAGGGGAGGATGGATGGGGCCATGTATCGTGAGATCTTGGCCAACAACCTCCTTCCCTCAGTAAGAGCATTGAAGATGGGTCGTGGCTGGGTCTTCCAGCATGACAACGACCTGAAACACACAGCCAGGGCAACTAAGGAGTGGCTCCGTAAGAAGCATCTCAAGGTCCTGGAGTGGCCTAGCCAGTCTCCAGACCTGAACCCAATAGAAAATCTTTGGAGGGAGCTGATTTTTGATTTTTGTCTCATCAGACCACATGACCTTCTTCTATTCCTCCTCTGGATCATCCAGATGGTCATTGGCAAACTTCAGACGGGCCTGGACATGCGCTGGCTTGAGCAGGGGGACCTTGCGTGCGCTGCAGGATTTTAATCCATGACGGCGTAGTGTGTTACTAATGGTTTTCTTTGAGACTGTGGTCCCAGCTCTCTTCAGGTCATTGACCAGGTCCTGCCGTGTAGTTCTGGGCTGATCCCTCACCTTCCTCATGATCATTGATGCCCCACGAGGTGAGATCTTGCATCGTGCCCCAGACCGAGGGAGATTGACCTTCATCTTGAACTTCTTCCAATTTCTAATAATTGCACCAACAGTTGTTGCCTTCTCACCAAGCTGCTTGCCTATTGTCCTGTAGCCCATCCCAGCCTTGTGCAGATCTACAATTTTATCCCTGATGTCCTTACACAGCTCTCTGGTCTTGGCCATTGTGGAGAGGTTGGAGTCTGTTTGATTGAGTGTGTGGACAGGTGTCTTTTATACAGGTAACAAGTTCAAACAGGTGCAGTTAATACAGGTAATGAGTGGAGAACAGGAGGGCTTCTTAAAGAAAAACTAACAGGTCTGTGAGAGCCGGAATTCTTACTGGTTGGTAGGTGATCAAATACTTATGTCATGCAATAAAATGCAAATTAATTATTTAAAAATCATACAATGTGACTTTCTGGATTTTTGTTTTAGATTCCGTCTCTCACAGTTGAAGTGTACCTATGATAAAAATTACAGACCTCTACATGCTTGTAAGTAGGAAAACCTGCAAAATCGGCAGTGTATCAAATACTTGTTCTCCCCACTGTATATGGACATTTCTCTGTGTCTGTGACCTGACATATACAGGTATATAGCCATTTCTCTGTGTCTGTGACCTGATATATACATGTACCGTCATGTGAAAAGTAAGTACACCCCCTGGAAAGTTCTAAAAAATTTATTTTATTTTTTCACATATTTGGACAGATGGATATGTAATCTTCACTTCAACACTATTGACAGATAAAGGTTACCCAATTTAAAAAAAAATATTAAGACACAACTGACTTTTGCCAGGTATTTTCCTTCCTGATCTCCCATGTAGGCCAAGTTTGTGCAGTCTCTTTCTGACAGTGTACCCATGCAATTCAATATTGATTGTGGCAAGAGAGGCCTGTACAGTCGTGGCCAAAAGTTTTGAGAATGACACAAATATTCAGAACGTTTGCTGCCTCAGTGTTGATGATGGCAATTTGCATACACTCCAGAATGTCATGAAGAGTGATCAGATGAATTGCAATTAATTGGAAAGTCCCTCTTTGCCATGAAAATGAACTTAATCCCCCAAAAACATTTCCACTGCATTTCAGCCCTGCCACAAAAGGACCAGCTGCCATCATGTCAATGATTGTCTCGTTAACACAGGTGAGAGTGTTGACGAGGACAAGGCTGGAGATCACTCTGTCATGCTGATTGAGTCAGAATAACAGACTGGAAGCTGTAAAAGGAGGGTGGTGCTTGAAATTATTGTTCTTCCTCTGTCAACCATGGTTACCTGCAAAGAAAACATGTGCCGTCATCATTGCTTTGCACAAAAAGGGCTTCACAGGCAAGGATATTGCTGCTGGTAAGATTGCACCTAAATCAACCATTTATTGGATCATCAAGAACTTCAAGGAGAGAGGTTCAATTGTTGTGAAGAAGGCGTCAGGGCGCCCAAGAAAGTCCAGCAAGCACCAGGACAGTCTCCCAAAGTTGATTCAGCTGCGGGATCGGGGCACCACCAGTGCAGAGCTTGCTCAGGAATGGCAGCAGGCAGGTGTAAATGCATCTGCACGCACAGTGAGGCTTTTGGAGGATGGCCTGGTGTCAAGAAGGGCAGCAAAGAAGCCACTTCTCTCCAGGAAAAACATCAGGGACAGACTGATATTCTGCTAAAGGTACAGGGATTGGACTGCTGAGGACTGGGGTAGAGTCATTTTCTCTGATGAATCCCCTTTCCAATTGTTTGGGCCATCCGGAAAACACCTTGTCCGGAGAAGACAAGATGAGCGCTACCATCAGCCCTGTGTCATGCCAACAGTAAAGCATCCTCAGACCATTCATGTGTTGGGTTGCTTCTCAGCCAAGGGAGTGGGCTCACTCACAATTTTGCCTAAGAACACAACCATGAATAAAAAATGGTACCAACACATCCTCCGAGAGCAACTTCTCCCAACCATCCAAGAACAGTTTGGTGACGACCAATGCCTTTTCCAGCATGATGGAGCACCTTGCCATAAGGCAAAAGTGATAACTAAATGGCTCGGGGAACAAAACATTGATATTTTGGTCAATGGCCAGGAAACCCCAGACCTTAATCCCATTGAGAACTTGTGGTCGATCCTCAAGAGGCGGGTGGACAAACAAAAACCCACAACTTCTGACAAACTCCAAGCATTGATTATGCAAGAATGGCCTGCCATCAGTCAGCATGTGGCCCAGAAGTTAATTGACAGCATGCCAGGGCGGATTGCAGAGGTCTTGAAAAAGAAGGGTCAACACTGCAAATATTGACTCTTTTGTCACAAAAAGGTGCTTGGAGAGACCAAAGTGCAGCGCAGGAATAGTAGTTTGACATGTTTACTTTATTTTTTTATTTTCGTTAGGTAAACTTACAACAATGACGAACTCTATAAAATAAACACGAAGTAAACAAACGGAATACACTTACTTCTCCCGTGACTGGAGGAATAACGACACACACAAAGGTGTAGGACATACAAATATATATATAGGATCCCTAATTAGAGACAATGCGGTGCAGCTGCCTCTAATTAGGGATCCAACTCAAAACCCACACAGAAACAGAATTGAATAGAAACTGTCAGACTCTGACCATAGCTACATAGAGAAGCAAATAGGCTTCTCTATGGCCAGAGCCTGACATCTTTGCATAAACTTAATGTCATTGTCAATGAAAGCCTTTGACACTTATGGAGTACTTGTAATTATACTTCAGTGTACCATAGTAACTGCTGACATAAAGATCTAAGAACACTGAAGCAGCAAACTTTGTGGAGACCAATACTTGTGTCATTCTCAAAACTTTTGGCCACGACTGTAGATCGCTTGATGTTACCCTGGGGTTCTTAGAGACTTCTATGAGCATCTTTCGGTCAGCTCTTGGGCAGACTTTGGTGGGACAACCTGTCCTAGGTAGTTTGCCAGTGGTCTGGAATTTTCGTCGGACAGTGGAATGATGTACTTCGAAATGGATTTGTAACCCCTCCCAGACTCATGGGCATCAATAATCTTTCTTCTGAGGGCCTCTGGTAGGTCTTTTGATCTTTGAATGATGTGTTACCACACACCCATATGGTTAAGACCAAACCAGACCAATGTTCTTATCTTTATGGAAGGCTGGACCCTCCTAAGTTTCTCTCTAATGTTTCCTAATCATTTGCACTTGTTTTGGTACACCTCATTCTAATTTTAGCCATTTTATGTGATGGTAAAGGTAGGGGTGTACTAACTTTTTCCCCATAAGGAAAAGGCATTTTTGTTTATTTTAATTGCTTAACATTTTCAAAGTTTTTTGTGTGATTTGTTAAATTGGGTAACCTTTATCTGTTAATAGTGTTGAAGTGAAGATTACATATACATCTGTCAAAATATGAAGAAGAAAAAAAGATAACTTTCCAGTGGGTGTTCTTACTTTTTCACATGACTGTATATAGCCATATCTCTGTGTCTGTGACCTGACATTTACATGTATATAGCCATATCTCTGTGTCTGTGACCTGACATATACATGTATATAGCCATATCTCCCTCTCTCTCTCTGCAGCGTGTCGAACAGGCTTCTACAAAGCGTTTGCGGGGAACATCAAGTGTTCCAAGTGTCCCCCTCACAGTTTCAGCTACGGCGAAGGGGCTGCTGTCTGCCACTGTGAGAAGGCTTTCTATAGAGCTGAGAGAGACCCACCCACTATGGCCTGCACACGTGAGTATCGTCAATCAATCAATCAATCAATCAATCAATCAGGCAATGTCGTAATTGTCCCAGCAGCACTCAACACACTCAGGGAGAGTACAGTACAGGCATGTAGTGTTATATACTCAGGAACAAAGACTGAGATATACCAGAATGATTTAATATTGTAATTTTTTGTAAATGGACAAAAGAGAGTTAGAGCAAGCGAGAGATAGAGAGGGTGAATGAAAGAGAGAAGAGAGGTAGAGTAGAGAAAGACAAATAGACATAGAGAGAGAGAGAGGTTTATTTATGGAGAGGGGCTGGCTGGAGGGGAGGACAATGAACGGGGATAGAAAGATGGGGCATGAGGAAGGTGAGTAGGGGGAGCAGGAGGGAGGGATGGAGAAGAGAAGGAGGGCAGGGAAGAGGGATTGGAAGAGGGGTAGGGCAGGAGAGGGCTTCTAGCCTATTGTCCAGACAGACAGAGAGCTTGGCAGGACTGGAGAGTTTAAATCCCCCAGGCCTTTTAACACTGACCCTCTGACAGCTGGCAGACTGCTCTGTACAGCACAATACCTGCACACATACACACACACACCCACACACACAATGCCTGCACATATCTACTCAATGCCTGCATGCACCTACTCTCACAATACCTCTCCCAGAATAACTTCACACACAATGGGGAAGCAGTCACCTTGATGATAAGCTGTCTGTAGTAGATAGTAGATTTTTGTCAAAGTGAACGATGGCATCAAAGTAGACATGACATTATAATAGCAAGGTTTTGTTTAAAGTGGAACTAATAGTGTTTTAGAAACATCAAATCTGTTTATATACACCCCTAAGTGAGCACTTAGATATGGTAATCTTCACGTTTTCATAAATTCATAGAATGTTCGGGAATGACATAGAGTAAGGTATTTGTGAAAATTCTATAGCAATATAGAGTGGGAAAACGGGCGTGCATTTGGACAATTAATAGACACTGCAGTAAATAAAACCTAATAAAAACATCTGTCTCGTCTAGGACCAGTCTATGCAGACCGGTGTGCCATAGCCAATCAGAGCTACAGTAGGCCTTTATCCAAATAAGACATTTGCCACACGGGCCTGCCATCATTCACTTTGAACTGGACTGTGTGTTTACAGGCAGTAGCAACAGCTCGACTTTAGATTATTAGAGCGCATTCACCAAAAGCCACAAAATACACCTGAATGGATTTCTGCAAATATGTAAATACCACGGGATTTCACTTACATCTTGGAACTTTACAGTCCTATTGATCAAACAACCATGAAACCATTTTCATCCATCTATTCTGCCAACAATGCCTTACTGTATGTCATGGGATTTTGAGTCAAATAGAATATATTTTTAAAACCTCTTATAAAGCTGGTTTTGTACCATAAACTGGGAATTTGATATTTCTGACTAAAATGATTCTGTTTGTTTCATATCTGCAAAGTAGTTAAAACATTGTCAGTTCCACTTTAAATGGAATAACATTTTCCTGTTCTCTTTCAATGTGTATTATACTCTTGATTTGTTGATTTGAACTCATACTACCACAAACTACGGAGATGTTGAGGCAGAAACATGATCAATCAACATGAAGCTCTCTCTCTTTCCTCCAGGTCCACCCTCCCCTCCTCGTAACGTGGCATTCAACCTGAACGACACCTGTCTACAGTTGGAGTGGTCTCCTCCCAGTGACATGGGTGGTCGCAGGGACCTGACCTATAATGTGCTATGTAAGCGATGTGGCCCGGAGCCCGACCAATGTCAGCTTTGTGAGGAAGAGCTTCGCTTTGTGCCCCGCCCCCAAGGCCTGACTAACACCACGGTAACGGTAATGGACTTCTCTGCTCACGCCAACTACACCTTCGAGATCGAGTCGCTGAATGGGGTGTCTAAGATGATTAACTACCCGAGACCTGTGGCCGCCATTACTGTCTCCACTGACCAGGGCGGTGAGTACACCTATACGCTGACCTCTAACCCCTTAACCCTAAACCTGTCAGCTATCACTGTCTCCACCAACCATGGCTGTGAGTAAATCTATACACTGACCTTTAACCGCTGGATGGACAATTTACTATAACCCCTAAACCCCTTAACCCTGACTCGTGGCCGCCATTAAAGTCTCCACCGTTCAGGGTTGTGAGTACACTCACACACATACACTGTCGCACACACTCTCAATACACAGTGTATAATCTCTCTGTAAGGCATTATGCTGAATATTTAAAATGGCTATGGTTCTCATCTGTAATTAGCAAACGTTGTGTTTTCTCCTCTCTCAATTTCAATTTAAGGGGCTTTATTCTCTCTCTCGCTCTCTCTCTCTCTCTCTCTCTCTCTCTCTCTCTCTCTCTCTCTCTCTCTCTCTCTCTCTCTCTCTCTCTCTCTCTCTCTCGCTCTCGCTCTCTCTGTGTGTGTTCTTGAGGGTGTGTGAATGTGTCTGCTAGATGTAATCTATTATTCTATTACACACAGGACACAGTGGCGTCCACAGACAGACAGTCCTGCAGGTCATTCTGGGTAATATCCCCTCTGTCATTTCATTACCAGACACAGGCGGGCTGGCTTTTATGTGACAAGCAGACTACTGTAGCAGGCTGGCTAGGTGCAGAGGCACGGTTACCTCTAGTATAGCTTTCATCTTCAGACATCACGCTCATCTCACTTTTACATTGCAGCTAGAGTTTTTTTTTTTTTTTTTTTTTTGTATCACTCCCTGTCTCTTCCTCTTAGTCTTCCTTCTCTCTGACACAGTCTGTCCCTCTCACACTCTCTATTTTCTATTTCTATCCTGCTCTCACACACATCCACACACAGTGTGTGGAGATGTCTAAGGCATAGGGATTAGCAGTGGGGTACCTTGCCCCTGAGTAAATCCCATCACATTTGGAGAAGAAGAGAAGAGTCTGGGGAAATGATGTGTGGATTAACAGGCTGCTACCAGGAGCATGGCTCTGCCCCTATCTGTCTTATTTACTATTTTACTATCTCTGTTAGGACACAAAGGATCGCTACAGCTCACTGACACACACACACACACACACACACAGACAGATACACACCATAAGAAATTGAGAACTGGAGAACATGACAGGTATTTTATACCATGGAGAATACCTAAAATATCACACAGTGAACACATCAATACTTTTTATTATGCTTTTATTTGACATCAAACTTCCATTGGTGTAAAGTACTTAAGTAAAAATACTTTTTTGGGGTATCTGCACTTTACTATTTTTGACAACTTGTACTTTTACTTCGCTACATTACTAGAGACAATAATGTACTTTTCACTCCATACATGTTCCCTGACACCCAAAAGTACTCATTACATTTTGAATGCTTAACAGGACAGGAAAATGGTCCAACATCCTTACTGCCTCTTGTTTGGCCGACTCACTAAACACAAATGCTTCATTTGTACATTTTGTCTGTGCGTTGGAGTGTTATTTAAGTATATTTAAAATCATATACTTTTACTAAAGTAGTATTTTACTGGGTGACTTTCACTTTTGACTATTTTTGTTTAAGGTATCTTTACTCTGCAATACTGGTTGGAGACAGGAGCACTAACCATACTATTTATGACAGAAATTGAGTATGTAGTATGCTTATTAGTCATAGTATGGATAAAGTTAGTGTGCCAAAAGTTCTACATTCACCAAAATATATACAAGCAAAGGACACAATTTCCATGCTTTTAGGGCCCATAATACAATTCTTAAGAAAATGGCGGAAAATATGCAGCCAAGTTGCTTTAGCTAATTATGTCAAATGTTAAGAAAATGGTGAGAAATGTAATAAAGTAATGACTTTTCAAATAAGTTACGTTACATGTTATGTTGGCTGACAATTAGTTAGCTTCGCTATCCTTACAAACCGCATAGCATATCATTACAGCCGTATGTACCGGGTGTGTTAGCTACCTACTGTAACGTTAGCTACCTATTGGCTACTAATACATTGAGCTTGCCAGTATATTTGCTTTATGCTATCTAACAACCCAACATTTATTGACTTGATTATTCACGTCATTCATAGCTTAGCTAAGTGGTATAGTGGTTTGGGTGTGTTCGTAGAATAACTCATGAATTTATGAACGCTCAACACCCGTTGAATGTGGCCGGTGTCAGTAAACGTTGGCAAAAAAGCATAATTAAAGTGATGCCAGCAGCACAGTTACAGTTACCAATGCGCTGGATAACATGAAAACTGCCTAACTAGCTCTGCTAGGGCAAGTAAAATGGTCAGAGTGATGTGTTCTCTCGTTTGTGTCTGGAAGTAGCTAGCCAGTTTGCTTGGATGCTTGACTGCCGTTGTGAGGTCAGAACGCTCGGATCAACCCTACTCCTCGGCCAGAGCGTCCAGTGTGGGCTCTGAGAGCGAAACACTCTGAATTTACGAACCGACAATCTGACAATGCCCTGAATGTACGAAAGGCCAGAGCACACTCTGGCACTCCAGATTGAATTTACGAACACACCTGAAGTCTAGTTTACACACCCGAAGTCTATGCTAACAAGCTAGCAAGAGGTTGCATAGCAACATCATCAACTTCCGGTAGACAGAGAATGCTCAACTGAAAGGATACCGTTCGTTTACAGTGTACTAAAATTAACTAATAGTATATAGTATGTAGTATATTATACAGTATGTTAGTATGGGTATTCGAACATAGCTAGGGAGACTCAAAACAACAAAAGCACGCACACACACACACAGTTCCTCACACCCAGTGAGCTAATGAACAGTAGTTGCTATGAACAGTTAACCTCACGTGTCCTCCTTGAGCCCAGGCAGTAAGGCCGCCCTGCCCCACCAGGTATCCCAGAGGGCTGTGCGGCAGGGAGGTGGGAGCCCCCCACCAGGTGACTGGGTCATGCCTGGCGGAACACAGGACGCCGCTGGGAGGAAGGGGCGGGGCCAGCTGTCAGTCGCCACGGCAGCAGAGTGTGATTGACGTGTCGGGGGAGTTGCAGAGGAGAGGAAGTGGAAAGTTAATTGAATGTTGGGAGAAGCGAAGTGAGAGACTAAACCCAAGAGAGAGAGAGAAAGACAGAGGGATGATATAAATGAGAGAGAGAGAGAGCGAGAGAGAGAGCGAGAGAGAGAAATTAAAGAGTGTGTGGGCGAGGTAAAGGAGGGTGGAGAGGGGAAGACAGAGAGGTAGATAGAGAGTGAGGAGGAGAGAGAAGAAGACTTGGGAAAGGAGGAGACAGATGGAGGAGTGGAGAGAGGGCTAGAGGAAGGAGGAGCAGGAGGAGTTTCTTTAATCAGGGGAAGCAGCTGGCTAATTGTGTGTTTCGAGAGAGAGAGAGAGAGAGAGAGAGAGAGAGAGACTGCTTCTCCTCCTCTCCAGTAGGAATATATGAGTAGCTCCATGCTGAAGGAACCACTTTAATCATGTCCTATCCCAGGTAAAGAGGAGATGAAGTGTTGTGAGCATGCATGTTAATATCAAAAATGGTAACCTTTCAGTAGTTGCTAGAGGACTGCTCAGTCACTGATAATGACTCTCCCTCTGGCTCAGACTAGTTTTCTGTGTCTTTACAATATATTCAACTTGTCTCTTCTCCTCCTCTTCCTCTCCTCCCCTCCCTCTCCTCCTCCTCTCCTCTCCTCTCCTCCCCTTCCTCTCCTCCCCTTCCTCTTCTCCCCTTCCTCTTCTCCCCTTCCTCTTCTCCCCTTCCTCTCCTCCCCTTCTCTCCTCCCCTTCTCTCCTGTCCTCGTCTCTCCTGTACTAGTAGTCCAATCTCCAATACCTATGGCAGACCACATGTATTAGGCCATATACACCGTACCTGGCCCATGTTGAGTGTTTAATAAAGGTGAGGGATGTGTTTGAAAATGGTGTGTACTGTGTGACCACAGGCAGGTAGTGTAGTGTGGTGTGCTGTAGGGCAGGAGTCTGGCCTTGCAGGAGGGAAAGTGGTAGTAAATACAGGCCAACTCAGCACTCTGTTATTAGCCTGTGATTTATACGGCTGTGGCTTAGAGAGCGCCCTTGGCACCACCACAGCCCTGTAACCACCTCTATTACAGGTGTGTGTGCGTGCCTGGCTCTGTGCTAGTGGGACAAAGCTTACATGCATGTCGGTACAACCTTTCACAACCAGGGTCATCTTCATCATCACTGACACACTCACACTTGTCTTCTTTATAGCCCCTGTACAGGGAGATACAGAGTGACAATAGGATCGGATACATTTATTCGACAGCTCACTCTTTTCTGTACTGATTTATCAGAGTATTTATCCTAGTAATGCCTCTGTTTTCTCACGCTCTCTCTCTCCTTCTGCTTTCTCTCTCTCTTTCCTTCTGCTTTCTCTCTCTCTTTCCTTCTGCTTTCTCTCTTTCCTTCTGCTTTATATCTCTCTCTCTCTCTCTCTCTCTCTCTCTCGTTTTCTATCTCTCCTCCTTCTGCTTTCTCTCTCTCTCCTGCTTTTCGCTCTCTTCTTCTGCTTCTGCTTTTTCTCTCTCTCCATCTGCTTTCTCGCTCTCTCCTGCTTTCTCTCTCTCTTTATCCTTCTGCATTCTATCTCTGTCTATCCTTCTGCTTTCTCTCTCTCGCTCCTTCTCCTTTTTCTCTCTCTCGCTCCTTCTGCTTTCTCTCTCTCCTTCTGCTTTCTCTCTCTTTCTGCTTTCTAGCTCTCTCTCTCCTGATTTATCTCTCTTTCTGCTTTCTGGCTCTCTCTCTCCTTCTGCTTTCTCTCCTGCTTTCTCTCTCTTTTTATCCTTCTGCATTCTATCTCAGTCTATCCGTCTGCTTTCTCTCTCTCGCTCCTTCTGCTTTTTCTCTCTCTCGCTCCTTCTGCTTTCTCTCTCTCTCACTCGCTCTTTCTGCTTTTTCTCTGTCTGCTTCTGCTTTCTATGTCTCTCTCTCTCCATTTCTCTCTCTCCTTCTGCTTTTCTCTTTCTCCTTCTGCTTTCTATCTCTCTACTTCTGCTTTCTCTCTCCTGCTTTCTCTCTCTCACCTTCTGCTTTCTCTCTCTCTCCTTCTACTTTCTCTCTCTCGCCTTCTGCTTTCTCTCTATATCCTTCTGCTTTTCGCTCTCTCTCGCTTCTTCTGCTTTTTCTCTGTCTGCTTCTGCTTTCTATGTCTCTCTCTCCATCTGCTTTCTTTCTCTCTCCTTCTGCTTTCTATCTCTCTCTCTCCTTCTGCTTTCTATCTCTCTCTTCTTCTGCTTTCATCTCTCCTTCTGCTTTCCATCTCTCTCTCTCATTCCTACTTTCTATCTCTCTCTCTAGAGTGGGTCTGTATGTCTATAATAATTTGTTCTCAGATGGGGCTTCATCATGCTGTGTGTCTGGGTCTGGGCAGACAGAAATAACCACTGTCTCTCTCTACTATTTCTCTCTCTCTGTCTCTCTCTCTCTGCTCCCAGGCAACATGGGTAATTATCTCACACTCACCCCTAACCTTTCTCTCTCACCCTCTGTCTCCCTCTATCTCTCGCTCTCTCTCTCTCTCTCCCCCTCTCTCTCTCCCCCTCTCTCTCATCTATGCCCTACCACCAGCTGCGCCCACAATAACAGTAGCAGCTGAAGAGGAGAGGAGAGAGAGGGGGGAGCAGAGAGTAGAGAGGGAGATGAAAGAGAAGGAAAATAAGAGATTATTTTAACCAATCTCTTTCTGTTCTCTTGCTCAGTCTTATAACTTGTTTGGTTTTAGAATTCCATGTTGTGTAGCTATGTAGAGGTGTTCTCTATTTACTGTCCATGTATAAGTATACTGAGCCACTGTCACTGTCTTAGTCTTTTAGTCTCAGTTCATGTGAGAAACTGTAAGTACTACACACACTGTTCTGTATGTAGGATGGAAATATTTGGACACCACTGTGAAGAGAAAGTACTATCTTCTTTGAGAAAATATATGTTTTTAAAATATAAGGTCAGGGATAGAGGTGAGGTTAGGGTCAGGGTTTGGGTTAGAGGATAAATGGGTGAATGGTCCCATTATAAACCAACCAATATATATGTTTTTCTGTTCCAGAAATCCTAACTCTTACACCCCCAGCCATAGTAAAGTCCTGTACCTCATTGACTTCTGATTGTTCTACAACAGATCAGTGACTGACATGTTGTCCATTAGTGATGATAAAAGGTAGATTTATCAGCCTGTCTGTCTGTCTGCAGGTGTGTGGAGGTCCTCTGACTTCACCATGTGTGTGTCCTGTAACTGCTCTCTGACCTCTCCATCCCAACCCTCAGATCCCCTCATAGAGAACATTGCCCTGCACTGGGGTTGTACGCACAAGTGTGCGTAGAGTTGATCTGACTGCTGTTGCTCTCAGAACTGAGAGGGGTCAGGGGTTAGAGGTCAGGGGACGGTGTGACTCTCTGACTCCTGTAGCTAGCCTCATCCCAGGGCCTAGAGGAGAGAGGAGAGAGGAGAGGATGGGCAACTTTGGAGCCTCTACTCTCTAGTCTAGTAGATGTGTGATGTGACTGGCTGGGCTGGCCTTTCTCTGTTCTGTTCCTCCACAATGTAATTACAACTGAGCTTTGAAGTAGAACACTGAGAGGACCAGAGGCAAGAGGAGATGGGGAGAGAGTGAGAGGAGAGAGGTGGAGAAAGAAAGAGAGAGAGAGAGAGAGAGGTTGGTAGGACAGTCGTATTTTTTATTTAGGTAATCTGCTCTTTTAAATCATTCTAAATGAATCTTTATTTATTTTTTTAAAGAAGGAAACATGTACATTTCTATTATCTGTTCACTACCTTTATGGACCTGTAGCCTCCCTTGATGTTTGCAGTTTTCTACAGACAGCCAGCCCACTCCACCTTGACTTTGAGAGCTGATATTCAAATAGCAGAGGGAAAGGTGTGTTTGGCTGGGTGAGATGACAGGGACTTCTTTCAAAGTGTGCATAATGTTGTTTGCTCCAGTGTGATTTCTGGCTTTTAATAGAGTGATAGAACCAAGGAGAGCTCAAGGTTATAGCACAGAGCTCTAGCAAAGATCTGGTTAACTCTACTCAATGTCACATCTGCTGTGTGTGTGTATGTGTGTTGCGCACAGGCGAACCAGTCTTCTTTAGGAGAAGCTGTCTGAGGTAGAACACTCCCAACATTTGAATGAACAGCGCCACACTCTTTCCTACTCCCGAGGAGGTTACCTGTAACAAAGGGTTCCCCTTCCCAAATTCAGGATGTGTTTTGAAACCCAGATGCGATAAAGTCAGAGTTCCTGCACCCAGGCAAAAATAACCAAAAAGGTCTGCTGAGATACTGCAAGCTGATGAGAGCAGGATTCACACCCAGAAAATAGGCTAGCTTTCAAACATTAATTTATTGATGTATCCTAGATAACTTCTCAAGTCCTTCCAGTGCAGTATGTGAAATAGAGTACCCCTCCTAGCTGTGTTCATCCATTACACTAACGCTGTATTTGTAGATATTAGAATGACTGTATTTAAAGAATGTAAAATGTCAGAATAATAATAGAGATAATTATTTATTTCAGCATTTCTTTCTTTCATCACGTTCCCAGTGGGTCAGAAGTTTACATACACTCAATTACTATTTGGTAGCATTGCCTTTAAATTGTTTAACTTGGGTCAAACATTTTGGGTAGCCTTCCACAAGCTTCCCACAATAAGTTGGGTGAATTTTGGCACATTCCTCCTGACAGAACTGGTGTAACTGAGTCAGGTTTGTAGGCCTCCTTGCTCGCACAAGCTTTTTCAGTTATGCCCACAAATTTTCTATAGGATTGAGGTCAGGGCTTTGTGATGGCCACTCCAATACCTTGACTTTGTTGTCCTTAAGCCATTTTGCCACAACTTTGGAAGTATGCTTGGGGTCATTGTCCATTTGGAAGACCCATTTGCGACCAAGCTTTAACTTCCTGACTGATGTCTTGAGATGTTGCTTCACTATATCCACATAATTTTCCTTCCTCATGATGCCATCTATTTTGTGAAGTGCACCAGTCCCTCCTGCAGCAAAGCACCCCCGCAACATGATGCTGCCACCTCCGTGCTTCACGGTTGGCATGGTGTTCTTCGGCTTGCAAGCCTCCCCCTTTTTCCTCCAAACATAACGATGGTCATTATGGCCAAACAGTTATATTTTTGTTTCTTCAGACCAGAGGACATTTCTCCAAAAAGTTTGATCTTTGTCTCCATGTGCAGTTTTTTATGGCGGTTGTGGAGCAGTGGCTTCTTCTTTGCTGAGCGGCCTTTCAGGTTATGTCGATATAGGACTAATTTTACTGTGGATATAGATACTTTTGTACCTGTTTCCTCCAGCATTTTCACAAGGTCCTTTGCTGTTGTTCTAGGATTGATTTCCACTTTTCGGACCAAAGTACGTTCATCTCTAGGAGACCTTCCTGAGCGGTATGACAACTGCATGGTCCCATGGTGTTTATACTTGCATACTATTGTTTGTACAGATGAACATGGTACCTTCAGGCGTTTGGAAATTGCTCCCAAGGATGAACCAGACTTGTGGAGGTCTACAATGTTTTTCTGAAATATATGCCATGAGTGTGCAAATCTGTCACCAAGGCAAAGGGTGGCTATTTGAAGAATCTCAAATATAAAATAGATTTAGATTTGTTTAACACTTTTTTGGTTACTACATGATTCCATGTGTTATGTCATAGTGTTGATGTCTTCACATTTATTCTACAATTTAAAAAATTGTACAGATGAGTGACCAAATCAGTGGATTCAGAGGAAATTATTATTATGGGAGAGAGAGTCTTTCAAAAGCGAACCATGCCCCCTTACCCCGGGTGTGCATGTTTCTATCAGAAAACAGCATCAGTAAGTCTCCCACACGAGTGATGACTGCTCACCTCCAAAGCTTGGAAGAGCCCTATGGGACCTCACCGACTTCTGACTTCATTGCATTCAAGACAACTGGGAACTTTGGGAAAAACATTTTGAATGGTCATCCAACTCGGAATTCCAACTCAGGAACTCTGGCCTTTTTCTAGAGCTCTATCTTTCGGACCTGAAGATCACTGACATCATGATTTGGCCTCGTATTTTTCAGAGCTCCCAGTTGTCTTGATAGCATCATAAAACTCATGGTACCTTTCGCCAGCTCATATCTGAATATACAGTGCCTTGCATATGTATTCACCCCCTTTGCTATGAAGCCCCTAAATAAGATCTGGTGCAACCAATTACCTTCAGAAGTTACATAATTAGTTAAATAAAGTCCACCTGTGTGCAATCTAAGTGTCACATGATCTGTCACATGATCTCAGTATATATACACCTGTTCTGAAAGGCCCCAGAGTCTGCAACACCACTAAGCAAGGGGCACCACCACTAAGCAAGGGGCACCACCAAGCAAGCGGCACCATGAAAACCAAGGAGCTCTCCAAACAGGTCAGGGACAAAGTTGTGGAGAAGTACAGAGAAGGTCGCCCACCAAAACTCACAGACCAGGCGAGGGCATTAATCAGAGGCAACAAAGAGACCAAAGATAACCCTGAAGTAGCTGCAAAGCTCCACAGCGGAGATTGGAGTATCTGTCCATAGGACCACTTTAAGCCGTACACTCCTCAGAGCTGGGCTTTACGGTAGAGAGGCCAGACAAAAGCCATTGCTTAAAGAAAAAAATAAGCAAACACGTTTGGTGTTCGCCAAGAGGCATTTGGGAGACTCCCCAAACATATGGAAGAAGGTACTCTGGTCAGATGAGACTAAAATTTAGCTTTTTGGCCATCAAGGAAAACGCTATGTCTGGCACAAACCCAACACCTCTCATCACCCCGAGAACACCATCAGCAGGGACTGGGAAACTGGTCAGAATTTAAGGAATAATTGGATGGTGCTGAATACAGGGAAATTCTTGAGGGAACAGTCTTCCAGAAATTTGAGACTGAGACGGAGGTTCACCTTCCAGCAGGACAATGACCCTAAGCATACTGCTAAAGCAACACTCGAGTGGTTTAAGGGGAAACATTTAAATGTCTTGGAATGGCCTAGTCAATGCCCAGACCTCAATCCAATTGAGAATCAGTGGTATGACTTAAAGATTGCTGTACACCAGTGGGACCCATCCAACTTGAAGGAGCTGGAGCAGTTTTGCCTTGAAGAATGGGCAAAAATCCCAGTGGCTAGATGTGCCAGGCTTATAGAGACATACCCCAAGAGACTTGCAGCTGTAATTGCTGCAAAAGGTGTCTCTACAAAGTATTGACTAGTGGGTACATCACATAGTTATGCACGCTCAAGTTTATTTTTTTCTTATTTCTTGTTTGTTTCACAATAAAAAATATGTTGCATCTTCAAAGTGGTAGTGATACAAACCCCCCCAAAATCTATTTTAATTCCAGGTTGTAAGGCAAAACATTTGGAAAAATGCCAAGGGGGGTGAATACTTTCGCAAGCCACTGTAGACCCAGGTTGGATGTGACAGAAGAGATGAGGTGCGCAGTGTCGACCACGCCCCCTGACTTTGAGCTCCGACGCAACATGCATCAAGCACACCCATCTCATTAGTGGTGGTGAGATAAGATACATTATGTCAGACTCATTTGCAATTGACTGCCAAAGCCTCACATTAAAAGTATGTAATGATGAGTTGAGAAGACAATCAGAAATACTGTTAGAATGTTTTTCAATTGACTGCCGTAGCCCCAAATAAAAAAGTTAACATTGGCTATTAATTATACTGAACAAAAATATAAACACAACATGCAACAATTTAAAAGATTTTACTGAGTTACAGTTAATAAAAGGAAATCAGTCAATTGAAATAAATGAATTAGGCCCTAATCTATGCATCTGTTGGTTAGAGCAGTGGCGAACCGTGACTATTGGAGCTAGGCCCTCAGTTGCTGAAAAATCTGACGTCATAAATATAGGTAGAGAACTCGGATGCCTGTTTATACAGAGCATGACTTGAGACCTTTCTTTTGCAGACCTATGTAGGAGAAGCAATTCTTTGATGACAGAGTCAAACGGTCCTAAGCCACGCCTTGGCTGTGGCTCACAGAAGCAGCACACGTACACAACGGTTGCAAATATCGATAGCATGAACCACGTTAGAAGAAAATATGGTTACGTCGTTTCAAAGAAACATTTGTCAAAACAAACAGTCACTCAACCACACAACTACTCACATTGTTTAAAGACCACAGACAGTATATGCTGTCAGATTGTCAGGCTCTGGCCATAGAGAAGCCTTTGGCTCATCTATTTAGCCATGGTCAGAGCCTGACAGATCTAGTTTGTGGGTCATTGTATTCCATGTCAGTTAACGAGAGTAGTGTTTGTGAGAACAACTACTGCGCTGCACTTTGGTCTGCTTACACACCCCGTCGTGACACAGATAGAAAAAGGTTGCACGTTATTGGATGTTCTCCAGCATGCAACAATAAAATAAACTTTGATTTTACCACACAACCAGTGATCTAAAGTTGAAATAATAATTTAAACATTGTATTCAAAATTATATGAACAAGAGAGCAACAAAAAGCAAGCTGTAGATGAAAACAAAAAGTCCACTCAGCAAGTGTCTCATTGCGCCGCTGCTCATTAAGAAGAAGGTCTATTCTTGTTTCCCCAAATGTTTTTAAACTCACTGTAGCTCGCAGGTGTGAAATTTAGTTTTGGTGTCGAAGTGCTGACTTTTCACACAGGCTAAATCTTTGTAACCAGTTTTCCAGGTTGAGCTATTATCGTTGCTGAAGAGTAGGCAATTCCAACAGTAAAGCTTTTTTGTCAGCTCACAACCGGTTATACACGGCTAGAGCTCATAATTATTAACTTGAAAATGCCTTTCAAAACTCTTTCCTCGTTGCACCAAATCAGGCAGCGCAGGAGTTTGTCTCCCGGTCTGTACAATATTTACATTTTCATTAAAAGCTAGTCTTGAAAAGGCTGATGCTAACAATTTAGCCACCACACCCACTCTCTCTGCGGTTGCCATCGCCATCGTTACATACACTCGCTGCAAAAAGCTAGCCAGCTAACTAGTCTCAAGCATGAGAAAACAAGATGAGGCACCCTATTGGCTCTGAATTAGTGATGTATACTGCTGCTCTAATTGAAGTCAATATCAATGACGTTGGCTGGTGCCTTCTATTCAAAGCCTGAGGGCCTAGCCAATGAGCGTTGAGCCCAGCTAGATTATTTCTACCCTTCTTTTTCCAACGCAAACTGAAGAAATTCAATAGGAAGATCATTACAATTAAGACAAAGAAAGATAAAATCAATGAAAACAAAATTACAAATTATAATATATAAAAATATATACAGATTTGTATCTATCCTTAGGCCCTCTCTGAGGGTGTAGATGGCCCTGACGGGATAGAGATACCTTTAAAAAAAAGTAAGGGTGTGGATCAGAAAACCAATCAGTATCTGGTGTGACCACCATTTGCCTCATGCAGCGCGACACGTCCTTCGCATAGAGTTGATCAGGCTGTTGATTGTGGCCTGTGGAATGTTGTATCACTCCTCTTCAATAGCTGTGCGAAGTTGTTGGATATTATTGGGAACTGGAATACACTGTTGTACACGTCGATCCAGAGCATCCCAAACATACTCAATGGGTCACATGTCTGGTGAGTATGCAGGCCATGGAAGAACTGGGACATTTTCAAGAACAGATCGATCGTGTACAGATCGTTGCGACATGTGGCCGTACATTATCATGCTGAAACATGAGTCGATGACGGCGGATGAATGGCACGACAATGGGCCTCAGGATCTCGTCATGGTATCTTTGTGCATTAAATTGCCATCGATAAGATGCAATTGTATTCGTTGTCCGTAGCTTATGCCTGCCCATACCATAACCTCACCGCCACCATGGGGAACTTTATTCACAACGTTGACATCAGCAAACCGCTCGCCCACACAACGCCAAACACGTAGTCTGCAGTTGAGGCCGTTTGGACTTTATGCCAAATTCTCTAAAACAATGTTGGAGGCGGCTTATGGTAGAGAAATAAACATTATATTCCCTGGTGGACATTCCTGCAGTCAGTATGCTAAATGTGCACTCCTTCAAAACTTGAGACATCTGTGGCATTGTGTTGTGTGTCAAAACGGCACATTTTAGATTGGCCTTTTATTATCCCCAGCACAAGGTGCACCTGTGTAATGATCATGCTGTTTAATCAGCTTCTTGATATGCCATACCTGTCAGGTGGATGGATTATCTTGGCAAATAAGAAATGCTCACTAGCAGTGATGTAAACAAATTTGCGCACAACATTTCAGAGAAATAAGCTTTTTGTGCGAATAGACAATTTCTGGGATATTTTATTTGAGCTCATGAAACATAGGACCAACACTTTACATGTTGCATTTCTATTTTGGTTCAGTGTATATAATTTTTTTCACATGGTTGGGTTCACAAGAATTTTCAGATATCAAAATGGGATTGTGTGCCAAAAACGTTTGGGAACCTCTGCACTAACACAACACATACAAACACACAGTGAAACACTGTCTATGCGTTACCTCACTGTAATGAAGTGATTATGCAGACTAAGAGAAAACAGTGCTGTAGTCACACACATCTCACACACACACACACACACACACACACACACACACACACACACACACACACACACACAGTGCAGTGCAGTGTAATGATGGTAGCTCTATCACAGTGCTGATGACTGACCTACATGAGTGGGTACATCACTGATAATTATACTGGCAGGCCTCTGCTATAGAAACCTTAACCAGATCAGGGGCAGAGAAATAGGAAATAGTAGACAGTCATATATGAAACTGCAAGATTATTCTACATTCTAGATCATTCTACATTCTAGATAATTCTACATTCTAGATAATTCTACATTCTAGATCATTCTACATTCAAGATCATTCTACATTCTAGATCATTCTACATTCTACATCATTCTACATTCTAGATCATTCTACATTCTGCAGGACGAGAGATTAACATGCGAAAGGGGTAAGGAGAAGACCAGAATTGAATAGCACATTTGGGTTTCTGTGGTTCTGTATGAAACAGAATCATCTGTACAGAGATCTAGGTGGAAGGACACCTCAGTATTACAAAACTACTGGAGTGAGGCCATATAACAGAACTGGCCTCAGACCAGGGTCATAGCATTGATACAAACCAAACCCAAGGCCTAGCAGACTCAGGAAAACACACACATACTGTACACACAGGGAAAGGAGTCTCCTTGGGGTCTGAGTAGTAGAAGTAGTAGTATGAGATCGAGGGAATCAGAATGACATTGAAACTGTGTAAAGAGTCCACTAAGGACTACTGAAGGACACAGCTGAAGTAATGGGAGGAGGCTGGAGGATATAAAGAGTGGTGGAAGAGAGGAAATGGAGAAAAAGGGAGAAAGTAGGATGAAAAAGATGGGAGTATGAGATGAGATGAAAGTAGAGGGTGAGGATGGAACGAAAGAGAGGGGGGTAAGAAGAGAGAGGACAGTGATAGGAGAGAGAGGACAGTGAAAGGAGAGAGAGGACAGTGAGAGGAGAGAGAGGACAGTGAAAGGAGAGAGAGGACAGTGAACAGTGAAAGGAGAGAGAGGACAGTGAAAGGAGAGATAGGACAGTGAAAGGAGAGAGAGGACAGTGAAAGGAGAGAGAGGACAGTGAGAGGAGAGAGAGGACAGTGAGAGGAGAGAGAGGACAGTGAGAGGAGAGAGAGGGCAGTGAGAGGAGAGAGAGGACAGTGAAAGGAGAGAGAGGACAGTGAAAGGAGAGAGAGGACAGTGAAAGGAGTGAGAGGACAGTGAGAGGAGAGAGGAGGAACGTTGTTGTTTATAAACACAAACATTACTGAGGCGTGTTTGGTTGAATTCAGCTCTGCATCCAAACAACCTTTGTATTGGCGTTAAGTTTCTGAACAAATTCTCCCCCTCCCCCAGCAGAGTGTGTGTGTTTGTGTGTTTCCAGAGTGGAGCGTTAGGCTTTATGCATTATTGATGTTCACACTATTAACACATTAGAGAGGCAGTAGATCTCTGAGACCGGCCGGTATGGAGACACACACACACACAGTGATCTGCGTGTAGATGTCAGATTCAGACCCAGGACAGAGGAGTGTCGTTAGTGCTGTATTGACTGTCTGCTGTCTGAATGAACCACACAGCCGCTCACGCACAAAACACATCTATCAACCTGTGTGTGTGTCTGTGTGTCTGGCCTAACCGCTCACGTAGAAAGCCCATCTATCAGGCTGTCCACCGCTCTCTCCCTCGCCTGCGTTATGGCCCTGACCTTTTTACCATCAGTCTCTTTGCCTGGGTATAGGCGGACAGGCCGTGTGTGTGTGTGTGTGTGTGTGTGTGTGTGTGTGTGTGTGTGTGTGTGTGTGTGTGTGTGTGTGTGTGTCGAAGGTCCCAGCACCCATGGAGAGCTGAATCTCATTCCCCAGCCTGACGGATAACTGCTGCTGAGAATGTAGGACACACACATGTTCACTTTGCCCTTACACTTGTGCTCTTACTTCATTTTCACCAGCTCTGGAGGTGCAGTTGGTGAGAGAGAAATATGGAAAATAACACTAAGGTTATTTTTACAGAGGGAGAAGTCTGACTAGAGAGAGATCTGTTACACACACCCAACAAGTCATTTCCTTTAGTCTATGTTTGACGCATAAAGAACAGACAAAATGTGTTCTGGGAAGTTTTGCTGTTGAAACTATGTAACTAGCTTTTACCTGTGATTGAAGTTTATTCTGCTGCTGACTCCTGCCACTTAGGCCTGCTAACAAATAGTGGAATTGAAGCCTTCCCGGTTCTGGCTGTGAGATGACATATGTAACTCAAAAGAGAGCCACTTCAACACTACCTATGGGTGCCGGTAGCTTCTGTGTGCACACTATTGTGGGGGCAGAGATGCAGGGGAGGGGGAATTTTCCAAGATTCAAAAATGAGAAATTTAATGGGCAAATCATATAAATAACAAGAGAGAAAGTATATTTTTAAAAAAAGTATGTAAAAAATAAATGCCACCAATCTGAAAGGGCAGGTGCTCAGTCATCCTTAGACCGTTCCTTATCTGGGCACGTGACGTGTGTGTGTGTGTGTGTGTGTGTGTGTGTGTGTGTGTGTGTGTGTGTGTGTGTGTGTGTGTGTGTGTGTGTGTGTGTGTGTGTGAGCCAGAGTATTTGGGCTTCTGTAAACAGCCACATCCTGTGATTTACCAAAACCCAGAACAATGTCAACAGAGAGAAAATCCCTCTGTTTCTTCACCTTCCTCTGTCTGTCTCATCCTGTCACTCCATCTCCACATGTCCACTCCTTCTGTATCTATACTCCTCTCCACTCCCTCTGTATCTATACTCCTCTCCACTCCCTCTGTATCTATACTCCTCTCCACTCCCTCTGTATCTATACTCCTCTCCACTCTCTCTGTATTTATACTCCTCTCCACTCCCTCTGTATCTATACTCCTCTCCACTCTGTATCTATACTCCTCTCACTCTGTATCTATACTCCTCTCACTCTGTATCTATACTCCTCTCCACTCCCTCTGTATCTATACTCCTCTCCACTCTCTCTGTATTTATACTCCTCTCCACTCCCTCTGTATCTATACTCCTCTCCACTCTGTATCTATACTCCTCTCCACTGCCTCTGTATCTATACTCCTCTCCACTCTCTCTGTATTTATACTCCTCTCCACTCCCTCTGTATCTATACTCCTCTCCACTCCCTCTGTATACTCCTCTCACTCTGTATCTATACTCCTCTCCCTCTGTATCTATACTCCTCTCCACTCCCTCTGTATCTATACTCCTCTCACTCTGTATCTATACTCCTCTCTCTCTGTATTTATACTCCTCTCCACTCCCTCTGTATCTATACTCCTCTCACTCTGTATCTATACTCCTCTCCACTGCCTCTGTATCTATACTCCTCTCACTCTGTATCTATACTCCTCTCCACTGCCTCTGTATCTATACTCCTGTCTACTCCCTCTGTATCTATACTCCTCTCTCTCTGTATTTATACTCCTCTCCACTCCCTCTGTATCTATACTCCTCTCACTCTGTATCTATACTCCTCTCCACCTCTCTGTATCTATACTCCTGTCCACTCCCTCTGTATCTATACTCCTCTCCACTCTCTCTGTATTTATACTCCTCTCCACTCCCTCTGTATCTATACTCCTCTCCACTCCCTCTATCTATACTCCTCTCACTCTGTATCTATACTCCTCTCACTCTGTATCTATACTCCTCTCACTCTGTATCTATACTCCTCTCCACCTCTCTGTATCTATACTCCTGTCCACTCCCTCTGTATCTATACTCCTCTCCACTCTCTCTGTATTTATACTCCTGTCCACTCCCTCTGTATCTATACTCCTCTCCACTCACTCTGTATCTATACTCCTGTCCACTCCCTCTGTATCTATACTCCTCTCACTCTGTATCTATACTCCTCTCACTCTGTATCTATACTCCTCTCCACTCCCTCTGTATCTATACTCCTCTCCACTGACTCTGTATCTATACTCCTCTCCACTCCCTCTGTATCTATACTCCTCTCACTCTGTATCTATACTCCTCTCCACTCCCTCTGTATCTATACTCCTCTCACTCTGTATCTATACTCCTCTCCACTCCCTCTGTATCTATACTCCTCTCCACTCCCTCTGTATCTATACTCCTCTCACTCTGTATCTATACTCCTCTCCACTCCCTATGTATCTATACTCCTCTCCACTCCCTCTGTTTTCTATACTCCTCTCACTCTGTATCTATACTCCTCTCCACTCCCTATGTACAGTGGGGAGAACAAGTATTTGATACACTGCCGATTTTTCAGGTTTTCCTACTTACAAAGCATGTAGAGGTCTGTAATTTTTATCATAGGTACACTTCAACTGTGAGAGACGGTTGAAGTGTAACTCCTCTCCACTCCCTCTGTATCTATACTCCTCTCCACTCCCTCTATCTATACTCCTCTCACTCTGTATCTATACTCCTCTCACTCTGTATCTATACTCCTCTCACTCTGTATCTATACTCCTCTCCACCTCTCTGTATCTATACTCCTGTCCACTCCCTCTGTATCTATACTCCTCTCCACTCTCTCTGTATTTATACTCCTCTCCACTCCCTCTGTATCTATACTCCTCTCCACTCCCTCTGTATCTATACTCCTCTCACTCTGTATCTATACTCCTCTCTCTCTGTATTTATACTCCTCTTCACTCCCTCTGTATCTATACTCCTCTCACTCTGTATCTATACTCCTCTCCACTCCCTCTGTATCTATACTCCTCTCCACTGACTCTGTATCTATACTCCTCTCTACTCCCTCTGTATCTATACTCCTCTCACTCTGTATCTATACTCCTCTCCACTACCTATGTATCTATACTCCTCTCCATTCCCTCTGTATCTATACTCCTCTCACTCTGTATCTATACTCCTCTCCACTCCCTATGTACAGTGGGGAGAACAAGTATTTGATACACTGCCGATTCTTCAGGTTTTCCTACTTACAAAGCATGTAGAGGTCTGTAATTGTTATCATAGGTACACTTCAACTGTGAGAGACGGAATCTAAAACAAAAATCCAGAAAATCACATTGTATGATTTTTAAATAATTAACTTGCATTTTATAGCATGACATAAGTATTTGATCACCTACCAACCAGTAAGAATTCCGTCTCTCACAGACCTGTTCGTTTTTCTTGAAGAAGCCCTCCTGTTCTCCACTCATTACCTGTATTAACTGCACCTGTTTGAACTCGTTACCTGTATAAAAGACACCTGTCCACACACTCAATCAAACAGACTCCAACCTCTCCACAATGGCCAAGACCAGAGAGCTGTGTAAGGACATCAAGGATAAAATTGTAGACCTGCACAAGGCTGGGATGGGCTACAGGACAATAGGCAAGCAGCTTGGTGAGAAGGCAACAACTGTTGGCGCAATTATTAGAAAAGGGAAGAAGTTCAAGATGACGGTCAATCTCCCTCGGTCTGGGGCACCATGCAAGATCTCACCTCGTGGAGCATCAATGATCATGAGGAAGGTGAGGGATCAGCCCAGAACTACACGGTAGGACCTGGTCAATGACCTGAAGAGAGCTGGGACCACAGTCTCAAGGAAAACCATTAGTAACACACTACGCCGTCATGGATTAAAATCCTGCAGCGCACGCAAGGTCCCCCTGCTCAAGCCAGCGCATGTCCAGGCCCGTCTGAAGTTTGCCAATGACCATCTGGATGATCCAGAGGAGGAATGGGAGAAGGTCATGTGGTCTGATGAGGCAAAAATATAGCTTTTTGGTCTAAACTCCACTCGCCGTGTTTGGAGGAAGAAGAAGGATGAGTACAACCCCAAGAACACCATCCCAACCGAGAAGCATGGAGGTGGAAACATCATTCTTTGGGGATGCTTTTCTGCAAAGGGGACAGGACGACTGCACCGTATTGAGGGGAGGATGGATGGGGCCATGTATCGCGAGATCTTGGCCAACAACCTCCTTCCCTCAGTAAGAGCATTGAAGATGGGTCGTGGCTGGGTCTTCCAGCATGACAACGACCCGAAACACACAGCCAGGGCAACTAAGGAGTGGCTCCGTAAGAAGAATCCCAAGGTCCTGGAGTGGCCTAGCCAGTCTCCAGACCTGAACCCAATAGAAAATCTTTGGAGGGAGCTGAAAGTCCGTATTGCCCAGCGACAGCCCCGAAACCTGAAGGATCTGGAGAAGGTCTGTATGGAGGAGTGGACCAAAATCCCTGCTGCAGTGT
>CM042407.1:25882645-25942645 GCA_023634145.1 Thymallus thymallus
AGAGAGAGGTGATAGGAGCAGCTGGACTGGGGAAACGGAGGTAAGATGTTGTGGACCTGTGTGTTTATCTGTATGCAGAGTACAGCAACACCTGTTTACCTGCACTACATTAACATGGAACACAGCAGCCTGAGGTGGACCTAATGGGCTGGGGACAAAGTGACACAGCTAATAGAAATGAGAGTTTTATTTCTTTATTTTTTTGTACTTTTTACCCCTTTTTCTCCCCAATTGGTAGTTACAGTCTTGTCCCATTGCTGCAACTCCTGTACGGACTCGGGAGAGGCGAAGTTCGAGAGCCAGGGGTCCTCTGAAACACGACCCCGCCGAGCCACACTGCTTCTTGACACACTGCTCGCTTCACCCGGAAGCCAGCCTTACCAATGTGCCCGGCCCACCACAGGAGTTGCCAGAGCACAATGGGACAAGGACATCCCGGTCGGCCAAACCCTCCCCTAACCCGGACGACGCTGGGCCAATTGTGCACCGCCTCATGGGTCTCCCGGTCGCAGCCGGCTGCAGCACAGCCTGGGATCGAACCCGGGTCTGTAGTGACGCCTCTAGCACTACAATGCAGTGCCTTAGACCGCTGCCCCACTCGGGAGGCCATGATGAGTGGATGTTTGTACAATACTGTACTATGTATAGTCCCTCTAGGACTGTATCACTTTTATTGATTACACCTTTCTCTGCTCTCCCTTTCAGATGGTCGTAGTAACAGCTCTGTAGTTAACTTCTCCACTGTATGTATTCTGCAGAAGTCTAAGTGGTAATAATAGATAGTCTTCAATAACCCTCTTCTATGTGTGTGCTGAGCAGGTGGGAGTGAGACAGTGACTGAGAGAGAGCGTTATTAGTGGTTTGTAGGGTTTGACGTGATTAATGCCCAGGTCTTTATCTGAACCCTCTCCCCTGCAGACCTCATTTCCCCACACTTACCTAACGACGGGACTATTTTAGGCCAAGGCTTATTAATACCCAGTGATTAGATTCATTGTTCCGGAATTCTGATGGATGTCTCGCGGTTTAAAAAGTTTTTCATTTTTCCGAATAGAATGATTGTCTTCTTTGATTTCTTTGAATTGTTTCTTTGAAACTAACGCGTCAGTTAGTCAATATCCTATGACATTTCTCTACTGTGTCTTTACAACTGCTTCATGCACGTTTGTGCTGGAGATATTATAAGCCTGATTCATGTCATACAGTATATTAATATACGCCGTATCTAATTCTAAATACATTGTTTTACAGAATTCCCACAGTTAACAAACAATAATGCTGCATGCTGTTTCTGCAGTTCAGCTTCTTGGTGCATTTCTATCAGTAAACACACTGTTACCTCTCAGTCCATGTGCACACACACAGTTACCCAATGCTTCATCACACACAGAGTGAGGTGGAGCAGAGAGTGGCAGAGCGGACCAGCTATCTAGCTATTTATACTGTTGAAACTGTAGAGTTGAAGGGAGGTCCTTCTGTTTCAATCGTTTAACATACCTGCTATTTATACTGCTGCTTCCCTTTCTGCCCTGCTCTTCTGTTGTTCAGCTGAACACCTGAGAGAGGAGAGGAGAGGAGAGGAGAGGAGAGGAGAGGAGAGGGGCACAAGGCAGGGTTTTTCCTTTCTTCTCTCTTTCATTCCTCTAGATGAGGAATCCTGTTCTGAATATCAGAGCTATTTTCCTAATCAACACGATTTTAATTCAATATGTAGCAGCTGACAGAATCACACCCTAATTCACCTCATCACACACTATTAGGCCTTCTTTCTTTCTTTCTTTCTTTCTTTCATTATTTCTTTCTTTCTTTCATTATTTCTTTCTTTCTTTCATTATTTCTTTCTCTTTCTTTCTTTCTTTCTTTCATTATTTCTTACTTTCTTTCTTTCTTTCTTTCATTATTTCTTTATTTCTTTCATTATTTCTTTCTCTTTCTTTCTTTCTTTCTTTCTTTCTTTCTTTCTTTCTTTCTTTCTTTCTTTCTTTCTTTCTTTCTTTCTTTCTTTCTTTCTTTCTTTCTCCCTATTGCAGACCCAGGTCAGTGTATGCATGTCTGTTCTCTAATAAAGCTCTTAAGCAGCAGTAGTCTGAGGATGGACATCAATTATAAGCGGAGAGGTAGTTCTATTCTTCTCATTAATTACTGGAGAGAAAGAGAGGAGGATGGTGAATGAGACAAGAGGAGGAGGTCAATTAGTATTGATTGTAACAGATTGTAACAGTTCAGAGCTGCTTTAACTGTCCTTCATCCAGATCATTGGCTTTCCAGATTACTATTAGAGAGAAACACGGAGATCAGGATGTCACTACAACCCTATTAAAGGTACACACACACACACACACACACAGTCAGGAGCAATAGGCCAAGCCATGCTCCAGCTTAACTATTACTCAGAAAAACAGAATAGTTGTCATCTGGCCTCCCTCCTTTCCTCTCTCCCTCCCTCCTTTCCTTTTGTAGCGTGACTGATGTTGTTAATTACCTGATAACTGCGGCAGGCTGGCGCTCAGGGCTCAGCAGAAACACATGATAGATGAACTGGAGCTGTTGCTGGGATAGACATGACTTTAAAGTCCCCATACTGTTACAGACTTTACTGTTACACTCTACAGTCTCCCAACTGTTGCAGACTACTGAGACTGTACTGTTACAGTCTACAGACACTTTACTGTTAGACTACAGATACTTTACTGTTACAATCTACAGACACTACTGTTACAGTCTACATACACTTTAGTGTTACAGTCTACAGACACTTTATTGTTACAGTCTACAGACACTTTACTGTTACAGACTACAGATACTTTGCTGTTACAGACTACAGATACTTTACTGTTACAGTCTACAGATACTTTACTGTTACAGACTACAGATACTTTACTGTTACAGACTACAGATACTTTACTGTTACAGACTACAGATACTTTGCTGTTACAGACTACAGATACTTTACTGTTACAGACTACAGATACTTTACTGTTACAGACTACAGATACTTTACTGTTACAGACTACAGATACTTTGCTGTTACAGACTACAGATACTTTACTGTTACAGACTACAGATACTTTACTGTTACAGACTACAGATACTTTACTGTTACAGACTACAGATACTTTGCTGTTACAGACTACAGATACTTTACTGTTACAGACTACAGATACTTTACTGTTACACTCTACATACACTTTACTGTTACAGTCTACAGATACTTTACTGTTACAGACTACAGATACTTTGCTGTTACAGACTACAGATACTTTGCTGTTACAGACTACAGATACTTTGCTGTTACAGTCTACAGATACTTTACTGTTACAGACTACAGATACTTTACTGTCACAGACTACAGATACTTTACTGTTACAGACTACAGATACTTTACTGTTACAGACTACAGATACTTTGCTGTTACAGACTACAGATACTTTACTGTTACAGTCTACAGATACTTTACTGTTACAGACTACAGATACTTTACTGTTACAGTCTACATACACTTTACTGTTACAGTCTACAGATACTTTACTGTTACAGACTACAGATACTTTACTGTTACAGTCTACAGATACTTTACTGTTACAGACTACAGATACTTTACTGTTACAGTCTACAGATACTTTACTGTTACAGACTACAGATACTTTACTGTTACAGACTACAGATACTTTACTGTTACACTCTACATACACTTTACTGTTACAGTCTACAGATACGTTACTGTTACAGACTACAGATACTTTGCTGTTACAGACTACAGATACTTTGCTGTTACAGACTACAGATACTTTGCTGTTACAGACTACAGATACTTTACTGTTACAGTCTACAGATACTTTACTGTTACAGACTACAGATACTTTACTGTTACAGACTACAGATACTTTACTGTTACAGACTACAGATACTTTACTGTTACAGACTACAGATACTTTACTGTCACAGACTACAGATACTTTGCTGTTACAGACTACAGATACTTTACTGTTACAGTCTACAGATACTTTACTGTTACAGACTACAGATACTTTACTGTTACAGACTACAGATACTTTACTGTTACACTCTACATACACTTTACTGTTACAGTCTACAGATACTTTACTGTTACAGACTACAGATACTTTGCTGTTACAGACTACAGATACTTTGCTGTTACAGACTACAGATACTTTGCTGTTACAGACTACAGATACTTTACTGTTACAGTCTACAGATACTTTACTGTTACAGACTATAGATACTTTACTGTTACAGACTACAGATACTTTGCTGTTACAGACTACAGATACTTTACTGTTACAGACTACAGATACTTTACTGTTACACTCTACATACACTTTACTGTTACAGACTACAGATACTTTACTGTTACAGACTACAGATACTTTACTGTTAGACTACAGATACTTTACTGTTACAGACTACAGATACTTTACTGTTACACTCTACATACACTTTACTGTTACAGACTACAGATACTTTACTGTTACAGTCTACAGACACTTTACTATTACAATCTACAAATACTTTACTGTTACCATCTACAGACATGTTTAGACTTTCACTGACTTTTTACTGCTCGAATCTCCTCTCTGCCTGTGTGTGATCAGGGCTAGAAGTGATTTCCAAAGTGTCTTCACTTAGAGCAGAAAAGCACAGCCTCTCCTCTTTCCTCCCATCTAGATTCCGGGGTGATTAGGACAGTTTTACGATTCATGGGAAGGAAATGAAAGGCTGTCTTCAGTAATGGAAAGAGGAAGAGGACCAAGCGAGAAATGCAGACAGTAAGCTAAAAGCTATGGAAAGACTGAGGGAAAACGACAGGGAACAACAAAGCTGGGGGAAAAATATAAGAAAGTACATATAATGACTGTGCTCTAAAGGTTGAAGAGCTTTATGGATGTTCATTATCTCCATAGGTGAGTTCATCTACAGCAGGGACGGGCAACTTTGATGGGGGCCACAACATTTTTTAACTCATCTTATTTTTAAGTTAACTTCCTGCAATTCTACACATTTTGCCATGTTGCAGAGAGAAGATTTTGCAGTTTTATAACTAATTTCATACAGTTCTACCATTTTGCCATGGGGCGGAGAGAAAAATTAACATTTTTACAGCAAATTTCCTGCAGTTCTACACATTTTGCCATAGGGTGTAATTAAATGTTTGGCACAACAGGGACATTATCTCTGTCAGAGCACCAGTGTGTCTGTGTTTACGCCACATGTCCAACACTGTCTACAGACTACCCACTATGCAGTAGGGTTGACCTCGGTTGGCAATGAGGTCAGAGGCTCCCAAGATGCCAGGTCTGGTTTGGTTTGGTTTAGAAGACTGTGGTGGGAGCCGGGGTGACCTAGCCTAAGGTGGACTCACACACAAACACACTGTATAATGTACACACACAAACACTCTGGGAATGTCACGTTTGTCTTAATAATTACCTAAAGTCCCACTGGAACCTACATCATGTATGAATAAAGTTAATTTACTCTCTCAGCTCCCCCAGAGCAACTCATCTCTGCCTCATAAAGGCAGAGATCAGAGATTGGTGTGTGTGTCCTCCAAAAGGAGTTCTCTCTCATATTCCCTCGTGGGTAGAATGTAAAACATCGTCATGGCAAGGTAGCAACAAAACAATCAGACATATTGACGTGTCCTTGTCTACTATTTATTGTTTTTCTCCCAATTTTTTTTTTTATAACCCCCTTTGGTCTTCTTTTCATTCGTTCGTTCTTTCTTTCTTTCTTTCTCTACCTCTCTCTCTCTCTCTCCTTCACACACTGTTCTCCTCTTCCCCCCTCTTTCTCTCTCTTTCTCCCTCTTCTCCCTCCCTTAGTAACCTAGCATTCTCACATCGTTTAAGCGTGGTAAAGCATCAATACATAAGCGATTGATTTTCTAAACTGTTAATGGAGGCCTTGGGGCCAGGCAAACTCATTAAAACCATACAGATGTCAAGCTGCTGTAATGAGACTACATTAGTTTACTGGGAGCTTAACTACACTAGACTGGAAAATCCATCTATCGCTTCCATTCTAATTGACCAATAATTATAATGGGGGGGGGGGGGAGGGGAGAGAGAGAGAGAGAGAGAGAGAGAGAGAGAGAGAGAGAGAGAGAGAGAGAGAGAGAGAGAGAGAGAGAGAGAGAGAGAGAGAGAGAGAGAGAGAGAGAGAGAGAGAGAGAGAGAGAGAGAGAGAGAGAGAGAGAGAGAGAGAGATAGAAATAAATTAGACTGAAAATACCTCAAATACACTACACATTTTACATTTCTTGCATTGCAGGAAAGTTCTCCTGCAAAAGGGTGACCAAATTAAGATCCTACATCTGTATTAGGAGCTATATGTGAGAGTTTTTTCAGGGTTGTTTTCTACAGTGTATCTGCCAACTTTCTACTGGCCACCATACCCTGCCATGAACATACCAGTGTGTCTCCTAAACAAATATGTTGTGTGTGTTGCATGGTGCTCTGCAAAAGTAGGAGTGGGATTGTAATCATGCAGGCTGGGGAGATTGTATTTATGTAGTGTTTATTGTTCCCTATCAGAGGACAATATGCTAGCAGCAGATGCTGGCCCCCTGACTGAGCTAGATGTTACAGCAGTTACACTCTGTGTGGGTGTGTGTGTGTGTGGGTGTGTGTGGGTGTGTGTGGGTGTGTGTGGGTGTGTGTGTGTGTGTGTGTGTGTGTGTGTGTGTGTGTGTGTGTGTGTGTGTGTGTGTGTGTGTGTGTTTGGACTAGTGTTGTCACGATACTAACATATTAATAACAATACCAGGCCAAGTATCACACTACCAAGTAATATTGCGATACCAAGGGGGGAAAATTCTGTGGCCTAGCATCCTGTTCGCCCCGTCTCCTGGAAGCTTGTTCCTTTTTTCTAAACGTTATGCGCATGTGCTACACAAAAATACACAAAAAACCTGTTACTGAAATTCACACTTCTACTCAATACAACACATTGCATTTAACTTCACATTGTTCACTGTATAATAGAATGCATAAAATAGCTGATTTGCTCATATTTGCAAAGGCCTACCTGTGATTTAGCTGTAGGAATGGGAGGAAGGACTGTACATAATGATCTGCATGTCATTGTGTCAGTAAGGGGAAAACACTGTATGAAACCTTCTTTAATTTTCAGTTAACAGACACACACACACTCTCCCTTCCTCACACACTCTCTCTGTCTCCCTCACTCTCATAAACACAAACACACACCACTCTCTCTCCCAAACATACACACACTGCTCCCAACTTTAAAAATGTTAGGCGCCAAGCAGAATGTAAGGAGCATCAGAAATATTTGTGATATACACTGATCAAAAATATAAACACAACATGCAACAATTTCAAAGATTTTACTGAGTTACAGTTCATATAAGGTATTCAGTCAATTTAAGTAAATTCATTAGACCGTAATCTATGGATTTCACATGACTGGGAATAGAGATATGCATCTGTTGGTCAAAAATACCTTAAAAGGTAAGGGCGTGGATCAGAAAACCAGTCAGTATCTGGTGTGACCACCATTTGCCTCATGCAGCGTGACACATATCCTTCGCATAGATTTGATCAGGCTGTTGATTGTGGCCTGTGGGAATGTTGTCCCACTCCTCTTCAATGGCTGTGCGAAACTTGCTGGATATTGGCGGGAACTGGAACACGCTGTCGTACACGTCGATCCAGAGCATGCCAAACATGCTCAATGGCTTCCAGGAATTGTGTACAGATCCTTATGACATGGGGCCGTGCATTATCATGCTGAAACATGAGTCGATAACAGCAGATGAATAGCACTACAGTGGACCTCAGGACCTCGTCACGGTATCTCTGTGCATTCAAATTGCCATCGATAAAATGCAATTGTTTTCATTGTCCGTTGCTTATGCCTGCCCATACCATAACCCCACCGACACCATGGGGCACTCTGTTCACAACGTTTACATCAGCAAACCGCTTGCCCACACAATGTCATGACATCGAACTGCAGTCAGACCAAATTCTCTAAAACAATGTTGGAGGTGGCTTATGGTAGAAAAATGTACATTAAATTCTCTAACAACATTCCTGCAGTCAGTATGCCAATTGCATGCTCACTCAAAACTTGATACATCTGTGGAATTGGGTTGAATGACAAAACTGCACATTTAAGAGTAGCCTTTTATTGTCCCCAGCACAAGGTGCACCTGTGTAATGATTATGCATTTATATTTTTGTTCAGTACAGTTAGATCTATATGAACCCTACCTTTGAAGCACATTTAATGAGTAGCAGACCATTTTCCTTTCTTCCTGTGCCAATCAAATTTGCCTTAACCTAGTGTCAAATTATCAGGTTGTTAGCTAGCTAGGCAACATGACTGAACAACGTTGTTTGTTATCAAACCAATAATTAGCTGGCTGGGATTAGTTTAAAACGGTAGTATCATATGAAACGGTACTAAGGTATTCTAAAATGTTGGTAGTATCATATGAAACGGTACTACGGTATTCTAAAACTAGAGGGAGCCAAAGGCTTCCCTATGATCAGAGCCTGACATCCGTAAAGAAACACGGATGTCATAACGGACTGGACACCGGCGTAGAGGAAGGTGCCTCCGGGGGTGACAACCGTTCCCGGGCTGGGAACCGGTGGCATGGACAGCTCTGGCTCTGGAGCAGGGCTGGCTACCAGTCCCGGACTGGGCACCGGTAGGGCTGGGGTCTCCAGCCCGGCAGCTGGGCTGACGACCGGTCCCGGACTGGACACCAGTGTAGCAGGCGGCTCCAGCTCTGGAGAGGGGCCGACGATTGGGGATGCTCACCGCGGGCACCATAAACTCCACATCCTCCGTCTCTTCTTCGACCTTCTCCTCTAGCTGCCTCATTTCCTGCAGAATCTCCCCATAATACTCCTCAAGGTACTCCTCCTCTTCTCTCATCCTTGCCCCCCAATGGAACTCCGGCTCTAGCCTCTCAGACCCCATCCATAGCCCCTACCAAAAAATAGTTTGGGCGTTAAAATGTATTATAGGCTGGGTCTGCCTCCCTCCTGTCTGCCGTGGCCCCCGCCGATGTCTCCTCCTCCCTGGATCCCGTGGTGGGTCCGGAACTGGACTGTAATGGTCCTCCTCGGAGTTCCGTTACCGTAAAGCGCTGCTTGGTCCTCATTTGGTGGTGCAGCACTGATAAAATAAGACATACTTTATTATAACGGAACTTGAACAACAAAGAAGAAATACACGACCTCACCACAATAGGTTTCCTACACCTGTTTCCCAACAATGAACCACACAAAGACACAGAAATACTGAACTTAAATATGGCCCCCAATTAGAGACAAATGCGAAGCAGCTGACTCAAATTGGGGACCAACCAAAAAACCAAACTTAGAAACAGACTACATAGATCTGTCAGGCTCTGACCATAGAAAACTAGAGGGAGCCAAAGGCTTCCCTATGATCAGAGCCTGACATCCGTAAAGAAACACGGATTTCCAGGACCATGGAGCTGAGTAACTAAAACAATTTCTACCATGACCTGTTCTAATTCTTGGTACTGTTAAAAGCAAGTGAAAATGGGACTGTAATTTATATTTATTTACTGACCTGATTTAAAAACAACAGAGATAAAGTGGCATTTTACCCAGTATGGCCTTATAAATCAGTGTATACCAGTATTGAAGCCTGCACAAGGTCAATGACGACCAGCCAACGGCGCTGTAGAGATCACAAGGATGTGTTAGACGTTTTTGATTGGTAATGAACCTGAGGGCCGCATGATGAACTGCATCAAGTGCTCTCAGGGTAGTGGTTGAGGCCTGCATATATATAACATCACTATAATCTAAAACCGGCAGTAATGTACATCGTACCAGCTCCTTCCTGGCCTTCAGAGAAAAACAAGCCTTATGCCGGTAATAAAAACCCATTCTCAGCTTGAGCTTCCTTATCAAGTTCTTTACATGAACAGTGAAGCTCAGCTTGTCATCCACCCACACTCCCAGATATTTGTACACTTTGACTTGCTCTATAGTATGTCCATCCAATGTAGCAATGACATGATTAGTAACATGCCTGGCATTTGAAAATACCATGCATTTTGTTTTACCCGAATTCAGAACCAGCTTCAAATCATACAGATTCTGTTGTATGATGTTAAATGCTCTTTGTTCAAAGGCTGAAGGTCAACTACTACCACTTGAATAAAGAACAGTATCATCAGCATAAAAATGAACATCCGCTGTTTCAATATGATCCCCAATGTTGTTGATATACAAAATAGAACCTTGCGGAACACCTGAGAACAACTCATTGGACTCATTTACAACCATCCGCCATTATACATTGTGTACGATTTGATAGGTAATTTCTAAACCAATGTAGAGCATGACCAGTAATTCCACAACATTTTAACCTTTGCACCGACACAGCATGGTCCACTGTGTCAAATGCCTTCGACAAATCAATAAAAACAGACACACAATGTAACTTCTTGTCAAGAGCACAGTGGATGTCATTTAATAAGATGTCAGCATTGTGTATGTGTTTCTGTGGCTGTTATGAGAATTATTCTCTCTGTGTGTGCGTGTGCGTGAGTGAGAGAAAGAGAGCGAGACAGAGAGAGAGAGAGAGAGAATGAAGTGCCCTTTCAGCTGACTCTCATTATGCAAAATAAATCAGCTAATTTCAATCAGCCATGATATTATGTTGTTGTTCCATTTTAACATATATTTGGGAAGCCTTAGTAGCCTAAAAGGCTATTATGTTCTTCATTATTAAGAACAAACCAAGCATTGAAATAAATCAGGAGGCACAATTAGTTTAAGCTCACAGCCCTAAACTGCCTGCTAGAAATGCAGCCTCGACACAAAGGTGATATGACTGTAGGAAACATCCATCAGTCCAGTTACTGATGGAGCTGAAATAAACGTATGAGTTTTAATCATTACGCTGCGGGTACGGGAGAGTTAACTATTGAGAAGAGTTTGTAATTCTCATAATAGTGTTTTCCTTTCCTGATATTTACATTTTTCAGGCACACATTCCTGTATTGAGTAATTTTGTGCCAACATGGTAATGTAAAAGAAATGTGTGCGATAGCATGCTATTGAGGCCTACCTGACGCCACCTCTTAATGAATGGGTATTGTATATTCCACTAGCTTCCTGACACATAGGGTATCTAAATGAGATGGTTTCAGCTTTTCGGATGAGAAACGGGTAAAGACCTGTATGGTATTCTATGTCAAGTTTGGGCTGACTAAATCCAGTTAAAGTGTCTTTCTTGTAAAATGATTTTCTATCTTTGGTTTTGAGCACGTGTATGCAGCTGTTAATGATTACTCTCTTTTTCCAATAAATCCTGCACCGATTTGAAATCATCTCACCTAAATCAGCTCCCTTGGCCGTTACACAGTACCCTTTGACATCCCCAAAAAGAAAGTGTTCACCATCTATGGTTCACCATCTAAGGTTAATAGGATATTAATTAGTGAGAGGCTGATATTACCTGCCGGTGGCTGTAGTAAAGCCCTGGGCCAATATTAACACAGCACTAATGTAATCAACACACAACTAATAGGATTTATATCAACACAGCTAACTAACCGCATCTCCCAGGTAGACCTGTTGTCACTGAAGGATCCACAGACGCTAGTATGACCATAAAACCCCTAATATTTGATATTAAGATGATTGGATGCTCCAGGCTTATCACTAGGAATGCAAAGCATTTCCTGTGAAATTATGAAGCATATCATCAGAAGCTGGTGTCAGCCTTCCATCCCTACTGAGATTAAATATTAGTAGTTGAACCCCTGACTAACCTTCTCTCTGATTGATCCCTCCAGGTCCCTTTATGGTGGGCATGCTGAAGAAGGACTGGGCATCTCAGAACAGTATTGCACTGTCGTGGCTGGAGCCAGAACAGACCTCCCTGCTGGTGGTCGACTATGAGGTCAAGTACTACGAGAGGGAACATGAGGAGTTGAGCTACTCGTCGACGCGGACCAAAGCCCCCAGTGTGATCATCACAGGGTTAAAGCCCTCCACCTGCTACGTCTTCAGCCTGAGAACACGCACCTCAGCTGGACACAGCGCCTACAGCACCAAATACGAGTATGAGACCACGGACAACAGTGAGTACCTCGTACTGCCCTCTGTGTCCGTTTCATGACCCCTAACACCTAACCCTAGATGTAATCAATGAAAAGATCAATGCATGAACTTGCCAATGTGCTGGTGATGTTGGTTGTATTTCTATTGACTTTTAGAGAGGCTTTACACCTAACATTGTAGTTGACAGAATGTACTGATGTGTAAAGTGTATATAGTGTACAGATGAATCATTGATTGCTCATGAACTGCACTTTTCTACATGTATTTATTGTCTGTATATGTCCTTTTCTATGCTTGATTGTGTGTTTTTATGTATACACAGAGTCGTAACCTAAATGTTCCCACGGGGATAATAAAGTAATTATCTTATCTTTTATTTCTTCCCTCCCGATGACCATGCTGAATACTAACATACAGAGCCAGACCTGTGTTTGTGGTTCTGTTCTGTACACCACGCGCACACACAAATGCTCAAAGCTCTCTCTCACGTCTGGGTCTGGGTTGGGGGCTACGCATCCTGATCTCCAATTCATATTCATTAAGTGTGAAATATTGTAGAAATAAGTTTTGCTAATAGCAATCATCTTTCAATTATGTGGGATTCATTAGCCCTGTGAAGAAACAGAGAGAAGGGAAAATAATGAATATCAAATGGGGCTAATTTAGGCAAATGATCAAAGACTAAATCACAATTTCATGAATGAATAATATTAATTAAATGGCACCAAGCATATGAATGATTCCCTTTAAAATAGAATGCTTGTCTTTCAGACCGAGAGTTCAACAATCTCTCCATATTCATTTCAAATCAATTAATACTAACAATATCAATTACTACTAATAGAAAATCTTTTCTCTCCTCAGTCTGATATGATAAAGATGTTTTAAAAGTGGTGTAGTTATATTGTCTTTTCTGGCTTTTTTCTGACTTAATCATGTGAATGTATATCGTTTTTGTGATGTCACCTCTCTTCCAGTGATATGGCTGTATGTCTATACTTGTGATGTCACCTCTCTTCCAGTGAAATGGCTGTATGTCTATACTTGTGATGTCACCTCTCTTCCAGTGAAATGGCTGTATGTCTATACTTGTGATGTCACCTCTCTTCCAGTGATATGGCTGTATGTCTATACTTGTGATGTCACCTCTCTTCCAGTGAAATGGCTGTATGTCTATACTTGTGATGTCACCTCTCTTCCAGTGAAATGGCTGTATGTCTATACTTGTGATGTCACCTCTCTTCCAGTGATATGGCTGTATGTCTATACTTGTGATGTCACCTCTCTTCCAGTGATATGGCTGTATGTCTATACTGTAAATCACCTAATAGGTTCGAACAATAATCAATCAATTGATTTGTTCCCTCCCCGTAGCGTCGGACATGGCGTCAGACCAGGGTCAGGTGTTGGTGATTGTCACGGCAGCCGTGGGAGGTTTCACTCTCCTCATCATCCTCACCCTCTTCTTCCTCATCACCGGACGGTAAGACACACATACACACACACACACACACACACACTTCTTAGGTTCTTGGGAGATGTCCAAAAGGACTAGTAGGTCAGCACCACAGACAGGGCTGTAGGATAGGTGGTGTCTTCAGTTGCACTGACAGGGCTATAGGATAGTTCAGCGCCATCGACAGCACCAGAGAGGAAGAGACGAAGCGAGAGGGATAACTCGTCAAAAAATCTGTCTTCTCCAGAAGGTGCCATTGTTCCGTTTCTTTCGCTCACCAAGAGAGGAGTTTTTATATACAGTAGAGGTCAATGAGAGTGTCCAATTTGGTCAACAAAATTTTTTTATGGCTTATTTTCTACTTAGGTTTATTTGATCTAATAGAAGTTTCGGAATGCTTAGAAAACACTTTATATCGGAGTTGTCTTGGCATGGCTATGCATATTCATAACATGAGGCTAGTAGCATAGCATCTCTCTCCATTGAGTACAGGCGGTTGACGTCAACAACCCTCATCGTATATGAATGTATTAAAATAACGAGATGTAGTAGTCTTCAGTAGCACTGACAGGGCTGTAGGATATTTCAGCACCATACTACTGTGGACAGCTCCCTCTGTACTGAGAGACCTACATGCAGTAATACAATGGCATTTCACACTTCATTTTTAAAAGTTAGAAAATAACAATTAAAAGTAGGATGTTTCAGTGTGGGATGAAACCTTTGAGATGACCGTTCAGTCTGTGTAGGTGTTAGTCTCTCTCTCTGTTCTGAAAAGCTTTCTAAATAGGGGAGAGCGCTGAGGTGCTGTGAACTTAAAGAAAGAGCGTCAAACAGGAACCAGTTAAAAGCAGGACAGTCCTCCAATCCTCATGTGTATCTCTGTGTATGTATACATGACCGTCCGGCCTGTGTAGGAGTGGGTCTATCTCTGTACACTACGGTGTTCATAAAGCCTGCTCTTAACCCGCACTACTGCTCTTCACTTCTGCTTCAGGGTTATTTTTCAACACACTCATCCCTCTCTCCTGTCTTTCCTCACTCTCTGATCCCTCTCTGTCCTCTCATCATTCTCTCTGTCCTCCTCTCTCTTTCGTCTCTTTCCACTCTCTCCTCTCATTCTCTGCTCTTTTATCAGTGGAAACACAGTGGCTTCAGCATGTACTAATGACTAAGTGGATATTAGGTGAGAGAGGAGGTTGAATTACATTGACTTTTAGATTAAAGCTCTGGGCAGGGCTTGATATTGAAAGGTGTGTGTGTGTGTTCGTTCAGCCTTTGTGTGTTTGTGTGTGTCTTTTCAACGTTAGTACATGAAAGCCAGTGATTCGGGGATAGAGTGGTGCTAGATACAGTGGGGAGAACAAGTATTTGATACACTGCCGATTTTGCAGGTTTTCCTACTTACAAAGCATGTATAGGTCTGTAATTTTTATCATAGGTACACTTCAACTGTGAGAGATGGAATCTAAAACAAAAATCCAGAAAATCACATTGTATGATTTTTAAATAATTAATTTGCATTTTATTGCATGACATAAGTATTTGATCACCTACCAACCAGTAAGAATTCTGGCTCTCACAGACCTGTTAGTTTTTCTTTAAGAAGCCATCCTGTTCTCCACTCATTACCTGTATTAACTGCACCTGTTTGAACTCGTTACCTGTATAAAAGACACCTGTCCACACATTCAATCAAACAGACTCCAACCTCTCCACAATGGCCAAGGCCAGAGAGCTGTGTAAGGACATCAGGGATAAAATTGTAGACCTGCACAAGGCTGGGATGGGCTACAGGACAATAGGCAAGCAGCTTGGTGAGAAGGCAACAACTGTTGGCGCAATTATTAGAAAATGGAAGAAGTTCAAGATGACAGTCAATCTCCCTCGGTCTGGGGCACCATGCAAGATCTCACCTTGTGGGGTATCAATGATCATGAGGAAGGTGAGGGATCAGCCCAGAAATACACGGCAGGACCTGGTCAATGACCTGAAGAGAGCTGGGACCACAGTCTCAAAGAAAACCATTAGTAACACACTACGCCGTCATGGATTAAAATCCTGCAGCGCACGCAAGGTCCCCCTGCTCAAGCCAGCACATGTCCAGGCCCTTCTGAAGTTTGCCAATGACCATCTGGATGATCCAGAGGAGGAATGGGAGAAGGTCATGTGGTCTGATGAGACAAAAATAGAGCTTTTTGGTCTAAACTCCACTCGCCGTGTTTGGAGGAAGAAGAAGGATGAGTACAACCCCAAGAACACCATCCCAACCGTGAAGCATGGAGGTGGAAACATCATTCTTTGGGGATGCTTTTCTGCAAAGGGGCCAGGACGACTGCACCATATTGAGGGGAGGATGGATGGGGCCATGTATCGCGAGATCTTGGCCAACAACCTCCTTCCCTCAGTAAGAGCATTGAAGATGGGTCGTGGCTGGGTCTTCCAGCATGACAACGACCCGAAACACACAGCCAGGGCAACTAAGGAGTGGCTCCGTAAGAAGCATCTCAAGGTCCTGGAGTGGCCTAGCCAGTCTCCAGACCTGAACCCAATAGAAAATCTTTGGAGGGAGCTGAAAGTCCGTATTGCCCAGCGACAGCCCCGAAACCTGAAGGATCTGGATGGAGGAGTGGGCCAAAATCCCTGCTGCAGTGTGTGCAAACCTGGTCAAGAACTACAGGAAACGTATGATCTCTGTAATTGCAAACAAAGGTTTCTGTACCAAATATTAAGTTCTGCTTTTCTGATGTATCAAATACTTATGTCATGCAATAAAATGCAAATTAATTACTTAAAAATCATACAATGTGATTTTCTGGATTTTTGTTTTAGATTCCGTCACTCACAGTTGAAGAGTACCTATGATAAAAATTACAGACTTCTACATGCTTTGTCCGTGGGAAAACCTGCAAAATCGGCAGTGTATCAAATACTTGTTCTCTCCACTGTAGGTCTGATAAAGGCGCTTTAATCAACACACTGACCCCACCACTGGAGGGAGCTTTAATCAACACACTGACCCCATCACTAGAGGGAGCTTTAATCAACACACTGACCCCACCACTAGAGGGAGCTTTAATCAACACACTGACCCCATCACTAGAGGGAGCTTTAATCAACACACTGACCCCATCACTAGAGGGAGCTTTAATCAACACACTGACCCCATCACTAGAGGGAGCTTTAATCAACACACTGACCCCATCACTGGAGGGCTACAGTCAACAGACAAATCCACCTCTTCTCTCGTCTCTTCTCTTCTCTCGTCTCCTCTCTTCTACTCTTTTTTTCCTCGTCTTCTCTCCTCTCATCTCCACTCCTCTTCTCCCCCTCTCCTCTCCTCCTCTATCTCCGCTGTGATTTCTTCTGTCTGTCAGTGTCCAGGCCTCAGACCTCACACAGCAGGATCCCAACCTGGCAACCCACAGATATCCAGCACTTTGATATCCTCTCTGATCTGGCAATCTGGATCTGGTTAGGCTTGCCTCAAAGGAGAAACCACGGTCACTCAGAAACACGCACATGCACACACACACACACACACACACACACACACACACACACACACACACACACACACACACCAACACTCAGGCTTGTGCACTCCCACACTGACCCCTCTTCTCTCAGTAATGAGTGCACTGATTGCTTTGCCCTCTGTCTAATTCTAATCAGCATCATTTAAACCTTCTTAATGTCAGAGTCGTGGACAATAAAGGATGTTCACTTTTCAACCCAGACCCCTGTCTATTTCTAAAGACTCTAGTCACTGTCCCTCTTCTCTGTCCACCTCTTCTCTGTCCCCCTCTTCTCTCTCTTCCTGTCTGTCCCTCCTCTCTTCTCCTCTCCTCTTCTTAGCTTGCCATCCAGGTGGACTCTCTCTAAATATACCACACACACGTCTGTGTGTCTGTGTGTGTCTGTGTGTATTTGTGCTGATATGATTATTACCTGTGAAAGGGCTAATGGAGGGGGGCAGTAACCTCCCTCTCTTACTCTCTGTTCATCCCACTCTCTTTTTTATGTAGCTATCAGACTGGTGCCGGCACTAACTCACCTCTTCTGTCGCTATCACTTTCTCTCTCTCCCCATCCTCCTCCTCTCCCAGCCTGCCTAGGGGCATGGCAGCCACAGCTACATCCTCTGTGTCTCTGTTAATAGTCTAGCTAATTATCTAATCACCACTATAGATAAACTGTACCTCTCTTTCTCACTGTCTCTCTGTCTGTCTCTCTCTCCCCCCTTTCTCGGTCTCTCCCTCTCTCTCTCCCTCCTGTAGATCTGTAGACTAGATGTTAATTACTTCCTGTTCCTCCAGAATGATAAAGCTAATGAAGTTGACTGGCTGGAGTGTGAACCTGTGATCCTCACCACACTGTGTGTGTGTGTGTGTGTGTGTGTGTGTGTGTGTGTGTGTGTGTGTGTGTGTGTGTGTGTGTGTGTGTGCGTGTGCGTGTGCGTGTGTGCGCGTGCGTGTGTGTGTGTGTGTACTCGTGAGGATGGGCTGTTATAGAGAGCAGTGTCTAAGTGTGTGTTGAGAGGGGAGCGTGAGTGTGTAAGGAGTGGTGATCAACCAACACACACACACACTCAAACACATTCAAGGTCACACGACTGTGCTGACGGAAGTGTAAATAGAAATGTTCTCACACAACACCACTAGCATCCCTGGCAAACACACAAGATACAAGATAACGTTTGGTTTAGGAGTTCACCTCTAGTTGTAGCATCTGGTTGTCCTTGTTGTAAAGGAGAATGTGTCGTTGTGTCTCCAAGGTGTCAGTGGTACATCAAATCCAAGATGAGCTCAGAGGACAAGAGGAGGACCAACTATCAGAACGGACATGGTAGGACTTCTGTTTCTTTCTCTCTGCCTTTCTCTTTCAGACTAACATCACTTCACACTCAATTGTACCAATTCTAGGTACATTCTAGACACATTTCATTAGATTATTTCCGCCTCTTGTGAGTGTGTGTTGAAAGATAAATGGCTAAACTGTGGCGAGACTTAAAGCTTAAAAATAGATTTTCCACACAAACACTTTACCTTATTTAGTGTCTCTGTCCATTTCATGCTAAAAAATAACTACCCTGGAAAGAAAAGTTGTGTGGACAATTTGCAGGCAATCAATTCTAACCATATCTTCCATTCCCAAGCCTCCATTAGTTTAGATGTGAATGTGGAGGAAGTGTGTCCCTAACCACTGGCTGTTGCAGACTTTGAGAGATTGGTAACACCCCTCTCTCACTTTTACACTAAAGACAGAGAGGGAGAGGGATGGATGTCAGTAGGAGTGATACATTGGAGAGAAAGGTGCCGATAGAGAAAAGGGGAAATTACTCGATAAGAGAAGGAGATGGGGGGGCTGAGGGTGGGGGGGGGGGGGCTGAGGCCAGTGATAGAGGAACAGACAGACAGCAGGATGAGTTCTGAGAGAGTTGAGCTGACAGGGCCTCTTACTGTCCTCTCTCTCTCTCTCTCTCTCTTTCTCTCTCTCTCTCTCTCTCTCTCTCAGATAGCCTTGACTCCATACAGACAGTCTCTGTGTTTCAGAGCTATCCTTGTCCTCATCAGTGTAGAGGACAGAGAGGACACTCTCTTCTCATCCTCCTCCTCTCTGTTCTTTCCTGTTTATTCCTCCTCTCTCTCCACTGATATGTTGACTTATCGCTCTAACCTTCAGAGTTGTGTTTCATCCAGTTGTGGATGTTTGAGGGTGATTGTGTCTTCAGGTTACTGCTGGAGCTCTGTTTTGCATGATCATTGATTGTTCTGTTTGTAGAGAGAGAGAGAGAGAGGGAGGGAGAGAGAGAGGGAGAGAGTAGAGAGTAGAGAGAGGTAGAGAGTAGAGAGAGAGAGTAGAGAGAGTAGAGAGAGGTAGAGAGAGTAGGGAGAGGGAGAGAGAGAGAGAAAGTAGAGAGAGGTAGAGAGTAGAGAGGGGTAGAGAGAGGTAGAGAGTAGAGAGAGGTAGAGAGTAGAGAGAGGTAGAGAGAGAGTAGAGAGAGAGTAGAGAGAGGTAGAGAGAGTAGAGAGAGAGTAGAGAGAGTAGAGAGAGAGTAGAGAGAGAGAGTAGAGAGAGGTAGAGAGAGGTAGAGAGAAATGGAGTAGAGAGAGGGAGAGAGTAGAGAGAGAGTAGAGAGAGGTAGAGAGTAGAGAGAGAGAGTAGAGAGAGAGAGAGGGAGAGAGAGAGTAGAGAGAGAGTAGAGAGAGGTAGAGAGTAGAGAGAGGTAGAGAGAGAGTAGAGAGAGTAGAGAGAGAGAGAGAGTAGAGAGAGGTAGAGAGAGAGGTAGAGAGAGAGGTAGAGAGAGGTAGAGAGAGAGTAGAGAGAGAGTAGAGAGAGTAGAGAGAGGTAGAGAGAGGTAGAGAGAGGTAGAGAGAGTAGAGAGAGTAGAGAGAGTAGAGAGAGGTAGAGAGAGAGAGAGAGAGAGAGAGAGAGAGAGAGAGAGAGAGAGAGGTAGAGAGAGAGAGAGAGAGTAGACAGTAGAGAGAGAGTAGAGAGAGATGGAGTAGAGAGAGGTAGAGAGTAGAGAGAGAGCAGAGAGAGAGAAAGTAGAGAGAGAGAGAGTAGAGGTTGTTAACAAAGACCATAAAGCCATAAAAAAGGCAGGTAGGAAAGTTACGGCAGATCCCAGTTTCTCCTCTCTTGACATTTGTCCATGGAATTCATGATCTTCTCTCCTATCTGCTCTTCTCCTCTCTTCTTCTTTCAGCCCTCCCGTACCCGGGGGTAAAGACCTATGTAGATCCAGACACCTATGAGGATCCTACTCAGGCTGTCCATGAGTTTGCCAAAGAGATTGACCCAACCCGTATCCGCATAGAAAGAGTCATCGGAGCAGGTGGGCAATCTATCCTCAATTATCCATTCAATTTGACAAGCTTCATTGGCATGGAAAGAGCAAGGTAAATTATAGCAAAAATATATACAGTATATTCAGTACTCTGTACAGAAGCTCCTTTAGATTTGCACAGTATGCTCTATATATACCCCAGTGGGTGTGAGAAGATCTGGCATTTGGGTGTAATATGCCATATGAAGCAATCTGTTTTAATTTTACAGAAAGGGAGTTCATTACATCTCTTCTATACAGTAGCGAGCCTCTGCTTCCCCTCTTGATTTAAGAGTAAATTCTCTCGGCTCAATATAGCAATCTAACACACACACACACACACACACACACACACACACACACACACACACACACACACACACACACACACACACACACACTCACAGTGGGAATATTAAAGCTGTTAGAGCTTTAGAGAACAGAGGAGAGACTATGAATTGATTGTAGCCTGATAGTTCAGAAGGAGCAAAGAGACATTTTAGTGAGTTGAATAATTCAGAGTTAAACGTGTTGTGGAGTTGTCTCTGTACTGCAACACTGCCCTCCAGTGGTTTGATATGGTTAGTGTGTGTATGTGTGTGTGTGTGTATTCCAGGTGAGTTCGGGGAGGTGTGTAGCGGTCGTCTGCGAACGCTGGGGAAGAGGGAGATCGCCGTGGCGATAAAGACGCTGAAGGGCGGCTACGTGGAGCGCCAGAGGCGGGACTTCCTCCGAGAGGCCAGCATCATGGGACAGTTCGACAACCCCAACATCATCAGGCTGGAGGGCGTGGTCACCAAAAGTAAGGAGGATCACGGGAATTGTACTTTATTGGGTTTTTAGTGGTTTATATAGACAGACAGACAGACAGACAGACAGACAGACAGACAGACAGACAGACAGACAGCAAAAAGTGTGTGTTTATGTGGGACAGCTGCCTTTGACACCGGGAATGAGTCATTACAACCAGCCATTCTGCAGGGCTGTATATGCCACACACACTATATGCCACCCACACTACAGCCCAATGCGTAGCAGCCATTCCACGCTAGTCTAGTCTACTGTTCTGTAGAGACACCTGTGTACTCCACACTGTCACTTTCTCTATCGCTCTTTCCCACTTCTCTCTCTCTTCACAGTCAGACACTCTTCTCTCCCTTTCGCTCTCTCTCTCCCTTTCTCTCTCCCTCACTCTGTCTGTCTCCATATGTTGTTTTCCCCTCCTCCACTCCAGAGTAATTAAAGGAGAGAGGTATCAGGGTGTGACTATCTTACCTGAACAGAAACATCAGGTTACGCTCCACACTCACCACTACTTTACACTCTCATTATTTTATTTGGATAGGCGTCTGAAGATAGAGGAAGAGGTAGAGAGGAGAGAGGAAGAGAGGGAGGTAGAAAGGAGAGAGGAAGAGATAGACGTTTACATAGAGAACTCAGGCCTGGTCCACTCTGAAGCTCAGCTACAGAGCTGATAGAGAGAGAAGTGTATTCTGGTCAGCACCATGGACAGACAGCTTCTGATCACTTCTCTCTGCTTCCAGCTCAGCCAGCTGCCCTATTCCTTCAGCCTTCATTCACCACTGCTTCGCTCTCTCTCTCTCTGCCTGGCTGGCTGGCTTACTGACTGCGTCACAGAGCCCCCATTCTGGTCCGGCCAGGCTGGCTGATAAATTCACTGGCATATAGCTGAGCCATATACTGTGGGTCCTGACCTCTCTCACTATAGCCGAGTAGCAGGCCAAGGATGTCAACGCAAAGGTTATTTAACTTCACTGAAACCGAACCACGTCTTGAAGAATCAATGAAATAGCCATTAGTTAACTGAAACTCAGTCCTCCAAAAAGTGTGATACAATTGAAATAGTACTTTTTACAGGAAACTGAGTAATCATGACAACAACCCCTGACTTAGGCCTACTTCTGATTCAGCAGTGGCGGGGTCATACTTTTCAACCTCCCGTCCTGTTTCTTTTCTCATCTCAGATTTGATATGCCAATATTACAGCCTCACAGCAGGCCTGTTGTTACTGCCAGACTGTTGGGCCAATTACCCAAATTAACAGGATACTGTGAGGAGTAAACAGAATGTCACTTCATCGAAGCTAAACGATCGATCGACAGAACCAATCAGCTGTAGTCTGTGTGGATCAGGTGCTGTGAAATGTCTGATGAGTTTGAACAGTAGGGTTTCCTATAGTGTTCACTCTCATTCATTAACATGGAGCTATGGACAACACAACAGACAATGAACATAACACAAATCAATGGGCTCTGAAATAGTGAAAAACACTTTGATTAAATGTGTAGTTTTATGGATCACTGTTTAATTTGGCTGTATGATTTCTAATGAAAGACCCCTGTCTGCTATCTTCATATATTAAACTGTCCAGAGCTGTCTCTGTCTCTCCACAGTGTTGTGTGTAATCCTGTAATTAGTGCACTCAGCAGCACACTCACCCACTGGCGGATCACAGAGAGGAGATGGGTGACCCCATGGGAGACGGGGAGGCAGGGGGAGGCAGGGAGAGACAGGGGGAGACAGCCGATAGAGAGGAGATGGGTGACCCCATGGTAGACAGGGGGAGGCAGGGGGAGACAGGGGAGGCAGGGAGAGACAGGGGGAGACAGGGGAGGCAGGGAGAGACAGGGGGAGACAGCCGATAGAGAGGAGATGGGTGACCCCATGGTAGACAGGGGGAGGCAGGGGGAGACAGGGGAGACAGGGGAGGCAGGGGGAGACAGCCGATAGATATCCCTTTGTCCTCACCCCGGGCCCCTCCTCTCTGCTGTCCTGACTCCTCACCTGCAGCTCCCTCTCCCTCCCGGGCCCCTCCTCTCTCTTCTATCTCTGCCCTTACCATGGCTCCTCTCATCTCCTACTCCCATGACCTCCCGCCTGTCTCCCTCTCCTCCCTGGTGTGACTAAAGAGTAATAACAGTGGCCAATAATTAGAGCAGGCTGTTAATCAAACAGGATGTTAATTAATCCAGTGGTGGATTACGGTCCACTCTCCACAGGCCCATAGACCCTCACATTGAAACAGTGTGCTAATGCTAAAGGCTAACGCTAATCCCTCCCTAGGCCCATGGACTCAGGCTAATGCTAATCTCTCTCCAGGCCATAGACTCTGACTGGGAAACAGAGTGCTGATGCAAATGGGGGCAGCAGGTAGCCTAGAGGCTAGAGAGAGGTACCAACCCTTGAGCAAGGCACTTCAACCGTAATATGCTCCAATGGTGCTGTACCATTGCTGACCCTGAGCACTCAATGTTTGAGTGTCTGGAGGGATTGGGACAGATTTCCATTAAACACAGAAATATAGAATAAAGTATCTATTCTAATCTCCTATTAACCACTGTATGGAGAGTAACTCCACTCTGAGTCCTTATGCAAACAGGGATTAATGCAACACAGGGAAACATGAGCTAGAGTTCATTTGTTGCTCTTGGTTACTCTCTGCAGCAGATATTAGATAGAGATAGATGAGATAGATAGATAGATAGATAGATAGATAGATAGATAGATAGATAGATAGATAGATAGATAGATAGATAGATAGATAGATAGATAGATAGATAGATAGATAGATAGATAGATAGATAGATAGATAGATAGATAGATAGATAGATAGATAGGTACTTTATTGATCCCCCGGGGGGGAAATTTCATTATCAAGCAGCTACAACAAAAACACAGGGCAGGTGCAAAATGCCACAACGAAAGTACACAAAAGACAGATACACGGTACATGATACATAGAGCGGCAGTATGAAAAAGTATAGAAATACAGGATATCTGGAGTGCAAAAAAAAATAAAAATAAAAAAAAAAAAAGCTATAAAAGGACATTGCGTAGTGTGAGTGGTTGGCTGAATATGTACACTATACATTGGTGGATGTTGGATGGTTAACTATACTATACAGGTTGATGGCAGAGAAATACTTCAGTAGCTAATGCGTATGATATGAGCGAGGGTAATAATAGTTTACTTAATAGACACAATTGACACAATGATGATACACAGACAGTATGCAAGAGATGACTGCTGCTTTGTTAGTAGCATTACTGTAGAGCAAGGTACTGGAGAGCTGGGTGTGCAGACTTTTATTCAAGTGACTTTATTCCAACACATCTGACTGACCTGGTGGTGCTCTGTGTTGGGATTCCAGGCAGACCTGTGATGATTGTGGTGGAGTACATGGAGAATGGATCTCTGGACTCTTTCCTGAGGGTGAGAAGCAAATTCTTTTTTTTTTCTTTATTGTGTTTATTGATTTACAATTATAAACAATGACAATCTCGCTGTCTTGTGTCACTCTCTCCATTAGAAGCACGACGGTCACTTCACTGTGATCCAGTTGGTGGGCATGCTGCGTGGCATCGCATCGGGCATGAAGTACCTGTCTGACATGGGTTACGTCCACAGAGACCTGGCCGCTCGTAACATCCTGGTGAACAGCAACCTGGTGTGTAAGGTGTCTGACTTCGGCCTGTCCAGAGTCCTGGAGGACGACCCCGAGGCAGCATACACCACCACGGTAACTATGAGCTTCCCCTGACCTCATCTGTGGTAATATTTTCAATAGCTTTCCCTGCAACACTCATATTTCTTTCCACTCGATCAACTGCTGTTATTTTGTTATATTTCTGTTCTGTATAGTCTTTCTGTTCCAAGAACACACAGTTCTCTGAGTCTGCATGCCCTCCTGGCGACCTCTATTCTCAGGGTCACAGGGTCACTCTGAGGGGAAGTGATGTATTCTGGAAGAAAATGGGGAAGAAAGAACAGAAAGGATATGTTGCTTCTGGGGGTATCCGTAAACTATTTTCCACTCAAAAAAAATACTTTGGTTTGGTAGGGTGGGGGGACAGGGGGAGAGTGGGGGAGGAGAGTGGGGAGCAGGCAGGTTGGGTCACAGCCAGAATACTCACTGAGGATTTGTGCAGACTGGTGATTTTACTCCTGCCCTCATCTAAAGAGAGAGAGTAGAGGGAGAAAGGCCAGGAGGAAGGTTAGTTCTGATTTTAAAGCAGCTCAGATCGTTTCTTTGTTCTTTGACACAAAGTCTCAAACTGTGAAAATGTGTTTGTACACATTGAGAGACTGATTTCACACTGAGACCGTGTAGCATATGGTCTGTAAATTGCACATATTTCCTCAAGCATGCATTGTCATGAACCAGATGGAACCTGACATATGTCTGTGGGTGTGTGTGTGTGTGTGTGTGTGTGTGTGTGTGTGTGTGTGTGTGTGTGTGTGTGTGTGTGTGTGTGTGTGTGTGTGTGTGTGTGTGTGTGTGTGTGTGTGTGTGTGTGTGAGAACAGGGAGGTAAGATCCCTATCAGATGGACAGCTCCAGAGGCCATCTCCTACAGGAAGTTCTCATCAGCCAGCGATGCCTGGAGCTACGGTATCGTCATGTGGGAAGTAATGTCCTACGGGGAGCGGCCTTACTGGGAGATGTCCAATCAGGATGTGAGTTGTGGACGATGTCTTCACTATGGAGTTAACCTGGGAGTCTTAATGGGGATTGGGTATCGTGAAACTCCGTTCTTATGCGTATCCATACTGTATAATTTATTTAATTTATTTTTATTTCACCTTTATTTAACCAGGTAGGCCAGTTGAGAACAAGTTCTAATTTACAACTGCGACCTGGCCAAGACAAAGCAAAGCAGTGCGACAAAAAACAACACAGAGTTAAACATGAGAATAAACAAACGTACAGTCAATAACACAATAGAGAATCTTTATACAGAGTGCAAATGTAGTGCAAAATGCAGTAAGGTTAGGAAGGTAGGACAATAAATAGGCCATAGTGGCGAAATAAGTTACAAATTAGAATTAACACTGGAGTGACAGATGTGCAAATGATGATGTGCAAATAGAGATACTGAGTGCAAAATTAGCTAAAATAATAAATATGGGGATGAGGTAGTAGAGTGGGCTATTTACAGAAGGGCTATATACAGGTGCAGTGATCGATAAACAGCTCTGACAGCTGATGCTTAAAGTTAGTGAGGGAGATAGGAACCTCTAGCTTCAAGGATTTTTGCAATTCGTTCCAGTCATTGGCAGCAGAGAACTGGAAGGAATGGCGGCCAAAGGAGGTGTTGGCTTTGGGGGTGACCAGTGAAATATACCTGCTGGAGCACATGCTACGGGTGGGTGTTGCTATGGTGACCAGCGAGTTGAGATAAGGCAGGGATTTACCTAGCAAAGACTTATAGATAACCTGGAACCATTGGTTTTGGCGACTAATATGTAGTGAGGGCCAGCCAACAAGAGCATACAGGTCGCAGTGGTGGGTAGTATATGGGGCTTTGGTAACAAAACGGATGGCACTGTGATAGATTACATCCAATTTGCTGAGTAGAGTGTTGGAGGCTATTTTGTAAATGACATCGCCGAAGTCAAGGGTCGGTAGGATAGTCCGTTTTACAAGGGCATGTTTGGCAGCATGAGTGAAGGAGGCTTTGTTGCGAAATAGGAAGCCGATTCTAGATTTAATTTTGGATTGGAGATGGTTTATGTGAGTCTGGAAGTTGAGTTTACAGTCTAACCAGACACTTAGGTATTTGTAGGTGTCCACGTATTCTAAGTCAGACCCGTCGAGAGTAGTGATGATAGTCCGGTGGGCGGGTGCTGGCAGCGTTCGATTGAAAAGCATGCATTTAGTTTTACTAGCATTTAAGAGCAGTTGGAGGCCACGGAAGGAGTGTTGTATGGCATTGAAGATTTTTTGAAGGTTAGTTAGTACAGTGTCCAAAGAGGGGCCAGATGTATACAGAATGGTGTCGTCTGCGTAGAGATGGATCAGAGAGTCACCAGCAGCGAGAGCGACATCGTTGCTGTATATAGAGAAAAGGGTTGGCCCAAGAATTGAACCCTGTGGCACCCCCATAGAGACAATAGGCCCTCCGATTTGACACACTGAACTCTGTCTGAGAAGTAGTTGGAGAACCAGGCAAGGCAGTCACTTGAGAAACCAAGGCTGTTGAGTCTGCCAATAAGAATGCGGTGATTGACAGAGTCGAAAGCCTTGGCCAGGTCGATGGCGGTTATGATATCGTTTAGAACCTTGAGCGTAGCTGAGGTGCACCCATGACCAGCTTGGAAACCAGATTGCATAGCAGAGAAGGTACGGTGGGATTCGAAGTGGTCAGTGATCTGTTTATTAACTTGGCTTTCGAAGACTTTAGAAAGTCAGGGCAGGATAGATATAGGTCTATAACAGTTTGGGTCTAGAGTGTCTCCCCCTTTGAAGAGGGGGATTACCGCGGCAGCTTTCCAATCTCTAGGGATCTCAGATGATACAAAAGAGAGGTTGAACAGGCTAGTAATAGGGGTTGCAACAATATTGGCGGATAATTTTAGAAAGAGAGGGTCCAGATTGTCTAGCCCAGCAGATTTGTAGGGGTCCAGATTTAGCAGCTCTTTCAGAACATCAGCTGTCTGGATTTGGGTGAAGGAGAAGCGGAGGGGCTTGGGCAGGTTGCTGCCGGGGGTACAGAGCTGTTGGCCGGGGTAGGGGTAGCCAGGTGGAAAGCATGGCCAGCCGTAGCAAAATGCTTATTGAAATGTTCGATAATCGTGAATTTATCGGTGGTGACAGTGTTTCCTAGCCTCAATGCAGTGGGCAACTGGGAGGATATGCTCTTATTCTCCATGGACTTTACAGTGTCCCAGAACTTTTTGGAATTAGTACTACAGGATGCAAATTTCAGTTTGAAAAAGCTGGCCTTTGCTTTTCTAACTGACTGTGTATTTGTTCCTGTTTTCCCTGAAAAGTTGCATATCGCGGGGGCTATTCGATGCTAATGCAGTGTGCCACAGGATGTTTTTGTGTTGGTCAAGTGCAGTCAAGTCTGTTTTTAGTTCTACTTTTTTTGAAAGGGGCATACTTATTTAAGATGGTGAGGAAAGCACTTTTAAAGAACAACCAGACATCCTCTACTGACGGGATGAGGTCAATATCCTTCCAGGATACCTGGGCCAGGTCGATTAGAAAGTGTTTTAGGGAGCGTTTGACAGTGATAATGGGCGGACCCATTACGAACGCAGGCAATGAGGCAGTGATCGCTGAGGTTCTGGTTGAAAACAGAGGGTATTTGGAGGGCAAGTTAGTCAGGATGGAGGGCAAGTTAGTCAAGATGATATCTATGATGGTACCCATGTTTACGGATTTAGGGTTGTACCTGGTAGGTTCTTGATAATTTGTGTAAGATTGAGGGCATCTATCTTAGATTGAAGGAGAGCATCACGGTCTACCTCACGGTCTCAGGTCAATCGTCGGAGGGATGGAGGGGAGTCATCCTGTCTCCCTGTAGAGTGTGAAAGCTCCTTAGTAATCCCCCTCAGCTCCTGGCACACACAAGCACACACACTGCCCCTGGCCTCATGGGGATGTGTGCTGCTGGGGATAGCTTAGAAGTGCTTTCCAAGACAAACGCCCCCGCCAAGCCCTGACTCTTGCATCCTCACCCTCTCCTCACCCCTCCGCCCCATCCTGCCTCACCAGTCAGGGCTCAGAGAGGACATCAAGGCTACAGGCCAGCTGAACAGGCTGTTATATTCACACAGCCCCCCTAACACACCCTAGAGACATGCTTACAGTAGCTCAGATATACTGTAGTAATACTGGCGTAGTACACACTTCCTGAACTGGCTGTAGGGTGCATCAGGGGTGGGCAGGAGGAGGAGTACAGGAGCACAATCAGTGACTTTGTGTTGTGGTGTGAGCAGAACCACCTTCAGCTCAACATCAGCAAAACAAAGGAGATGGTGGTGGACTTCAGGAGAACCAAGGCACAACTGACTGCAGTCCCTATACAGGGGATGGATGTGGAAATGGTTGGGTCATACAAGTTCCTGGGAGTCCATATGGACAACAGGCTGGAATGGGCCGGTAACACCGGGGCCCTGTACAAAAAGGGCCAGAGCCGACTCTACTTTCTGAGGAGGCTCAGGTCCTTCAACGTGTGCAGTAAACTACTGCATACCTTCTACCAGTCTGTGGTGGCCAGTGTCATCTTTTTTGCAGTGGTGTGCTGGGGAGCAAACATCGAAGCCGGTGATGCTTCTCGGGTAAATAAGCTGATCAGGAAGGCTAGCTCTGTCCTGGGGATGAGCCTTGACACTCTAGAGGAGGTGGCGGAGAGACGGATCCTGGCCAAACTGCTGGCCATCATGGACAACGTCACCCACCCTCTGCACGCTATGGTTATGATGCAGAGGAGCACTTTCAGTCACAGACTGATCCCACCACGGTGTGCCAGAGAGCGCTACAGGAGGTCCTTCCTGCCGGCGGCTATTAGACTATATAATGCCTCACCGGGGTGCCGTGCCGTCGGCAATATAGATCTGGAACTGTTGGGGTGCTAGGACCTAGTTTAACAATTATGCATCCATCCGTGAGTAACTCTGGTCCGTCAGCACTCATCCACTCAGGACCTATTTATTCATACAGGTCTGTATATACATACTCATGTACAGTTGTTATATCATATCACATGCAATATTGTAAGTAATTATTGGACTTAACTTACCTAGGCATTCACTCAGGAATGCATATTAGTATCCTGCCAGTTGCACCTTTTCTCATTGCTTTTTGTATATTGAATGTGCAATACGTGCAGTTGTCTGTAATTAAACCCTGCGCACTAAGGACTGTATTTTAAGGGAATTACTATTATTACCCCAAATGATATCATACACACATTTAGCTATTAAAGTATCTCTTCCTGTCATTTACCTGTACAGTTTGTGTAACCACGCAAGTATTCACTTATCTGTAAATATAACTGTATACCTAACTGTACAGCTAATTTAACCATGCAAAATGTTCACTTACCTGTTCATTTACCCAGTCTGTCTATTAAGTAAACTATTATTACCCTTGCTCATATCATACGCATTTTTAGCTACTGAAGTATTTCTCTGCCATCAACCTGTATAGTATAGTTAACCATCCAACAACCACCAATGTATAGTGTACACATCCACCAATGTATAGTGTACATATTCAGCCAACCACCCATACTATGCAATGTCTTTTTTATAGCTTTTATTTTTTTGCACTCATGTTGTATTTCTATACTTTTTCATACTGCCGCTCTATGTATCATGTACCGTGTATCTGTATTTTGTGTACTTTCGTTGTGGCATTTTGCACCTGCCCTGTGTTTTGTTGTAGCTGCTTGACAATGAAATTTCCCCCCCGGGGGATCAATAAAGTACCTATCTATCTATCTATCTATGACGTGAAGCGAGAAGTGTGTGCATGCTGACTCTCTCCCTTCATCCACCCCAGGTGATCCTGTCCATAGAGGAGGGCTACCGTCTCCCTGCTCCCATGGGCTGCCCCGTGGTTCTACACCAGCTGATGCTACACTGCTGGCAGAAGGAGAGGAGCCAGAGGCCCAAGTTCACTGACCTGGTCTCCTTCCTGGACAAGCTGATCAGGAACCCCAGCAGCTTGCTGGCCCTGGTGGAAGATATACAGGGGTACATCACATTCATTTAATTTAACAGACACTTTTATCCAGAGCTACTTATAGCACTGATTTCACCCGCAAGTGAAATGTTTTTAGTTCTTATTATATTTTCTTTGGTTTTATCCATCTGTCAGTTTACCAGAGTCCCCAGGAGAGGTGGTGGACTACCCCATGTTCATCTCCATCGGGGATTGGTTGGATTCCATCAAGATGAGCCAATACAAGAGTAGCTTTGTGGCAGCAGGATTCAGCACACTGGACTCTGTGGCGCAGATGAGTATTGAGTGAGTGGAGGGACTGTTCAATATTCCAAACATTTCCCTAACGTTATTCTAACTTTAACTGAACATTACTATTGCACTGCCTGCCCACCTTATCCTCACAATACCTTAAGTTAACCCAACAATTTCCCTTAACCAATTTTGTGTGTGTGTGTGCATATGCGTGCGTGCCTCTGCGTCTGTATTTGTGTATTGTGTGTTTGTGTATTGTGTGTGTGTGTGTGTGCGTGTGTGTGTGTGTGTCTTCTCTCTCCCCCTAGAGACGTGCGGAGGATCGGGGTAGTGTTGATTGGCCACCAGAGGAGGATTGTCAGCAGTATTCAGACCCTCCGACTGCAGCTACTACACGAACAGGGGAATGGCTTCCATGAATGAGACCTTAGAACAGACAGACAGACGGACAGAGAGAGATGGACAGAGAGACAGACAGACAGCCTAAGCCTGTGCCTCAGACAGACATACAGACAGACCATCTCAGCCCGGAGGTCTCTCTCACTCAGACCGACTACCATACACTGGGACCTTGATGCAGAAACTCCATAAAGCTAGACTGTTTTGCACACCTGAACCTGCTTCAGCCAGAGACAAGACTCTGAGAGACACACTGTACTGGCTGCCCCTGGGGAAAGACTCTGAGAGACACACTGTACTGGCTGCCCCTGGGGAAAGACTCTGAGAGACACACTGTACTGGCTGCCCCTGGGGAAAGTATGCCTTGTTGCAGCATCAGTACTTCTCGTCTATGTGGAGCAACATTATTATAAAGTAGAACTGTAGATTTGGGAACGTTATCTACTACATGTTTCTGTTACCATGATGTAGCTGCTAACAAACTCGCAATATGATATGAATTGTTTTGGAGTTTGATAAGTAAGCGTATTCATAAGGTATTCTCGTTGCGTTTTTTAACCTCTCCAGAGTATCTGGGTATGCTAATACTTGAAGAAGACGAAGAGTCCGCTTTGGAAGTGCGGAGGATTTCTGAATGTTTTAAGTGTATAGAACAATTTATCGATTATAATCCTAAAATAATATTTATATCTGTGCAGTACTGTATGTGAACGCCCTAGTAAATCTGGATCTTATCTTTATTTATTTAACATTTTATCTAAATGAGCAATATATGCAGTCGTCTCAGTAACTACGATAGGAGAAATAAATAAATGATAGTCTCTTATGGACCTATAGACATTGAGAGCAGATTGTCAGCAAACCTCAACAGACTCTAGACTCTGTTACAGGCTAACATGCTAGCTCTACAGGCCAGTCGTGCAATGCTAAAGATGAATGGCAGCTGTTGGAAAACAATGTATAAAGTAGAAATGGAAACCAAGGCTGTTTGGCATACGGTAGTTGGTGTCATTTAAAAAAAAGAATGTTAACTTTTATTTAACTGATATGCGTCATGATATGTGTTTTCTGTCAAGACTCACATGTATGCCATGCTAGAGACAGATAGAGGTATGTTCTGCTCAGTGACAGACACACAGACACAGCAGCACCAGAGTCATATATATATACACATCTCTTTATCTCTATATGGCCCTCAACAGCATTGTAATAACCCATAAACCTCTCCAGATCCACAGGTAGCGGAGGTGGTTCAGTGAACCACCCAAAACTATGGCTGAAACCTGAAGACTTGCATTAACTCCCCAAAGCAAATGCTTAGACTTTAACTCGGCAGGCTAACAGTCTTGTGGAGCACAGACGACCCGGTTTAAAACCCAGTCGGTCACACACACACACACCTACAGTATACAGTATGTTCAGGAGCAGGGGTGTACCTGAGAGGCCTGTACGGAGTAGGAGGAAGTTGCCCCTAGAAACTGATCGAAGGTCAGTTTAATATTTGACCCCCTAATGGTTGAGGTAAGGATGGAGGTAGGCTAAGCTAATCCTAGATCTGTGGTTTGAGGCAACTTCTACCGGGCTGGAGCTCATCTGTCCAGTAAGTATTCACAGACAGACCGCTCAGGGGAAGGACACACACACACACACTTCACTCCTCCTAGAAGGAGAGACCAGATCTGGCTGTTTAGCATGTCTTACTGCTGAGCAAAGGGAGAATGCTCTTTTGTACAAAGTACAAGTATAGTTATAATTCTTGTATTTTATTTTTCTATAATTTCCAAAGAGACATGGTAGATCTTGCACACTTTAAGAGGCAGTTTAAGACTGATATTTATTTGCAAATAAAGGTGAACAGTACTGGTGGTTAGATGTTGTCTTTTTATTACTGACTGTTTCATTCTATGGATGGCATGTTCTGATGGGAGGCATTGTTTACGGGAACTGTTCCGTCAGATGATGCCTCCCCCCAGTACTGTGCCATCAAACTTTCCCTCCCCATGAGAAGATTATCTGGTTGAACATGGCTGTATTTACTGGAAGTCTTCATTGGGGTAGTGGAATGTTTACACAACTTTTTTACTTTGCTTGACAGTTTACCCACGTTTGGAAAAATCCATTGAAAGTATAAGGAGCAAAACTTTTTTCGCCACGGCCGCTGATCAGAGTTTAACCATATATTTTTTTTACCAATACATCACTGGCAGTCTTTTGTCCCCAAATGTTTGAAGAAAATACTGTATTTCAGTTGGACTTGTTAATACTAGCCAGCAGATGGGGCAGTTGGACTGTGCATTATTAGAGCTGGGGCGATATTGGCATGTCCAACAGTTTGTTTACTGCCTGTACTTAATTTATAAACTACAGATAAAGCAAGGGAAAATACAATTTCTGCTATTGTCATGACTCATAATGTGTGTTAAATAATGAATAATTAACTAGTTTTTTTTTTTTATGTACAGGCTAATACAGTTATAAACTGGACAGAATTAAAATTAAAATAAAAAAAAACACCTGTAGCATGACTGGAATATGTATAGGATACTGTAGGCCTATGTAATTAACCTTTTCTCATGAAATTATCTAATGTCCATCTCAGAATCACCCCATACTGCGAGTCAGGTCACCAGTAGGTTAAGAGCATGAATTCACTATAATAGGCTTATTCCAAGACTGGACAGCCAACCTGCTGCCTAGTTACTAAGTCCTTATATCCATGGCAACATTCTATTTTAGAACATTAGACTACATTCCAGTGGTAAATGGTAGAAACTTTCGATGGTATCTTGAGGGGGTAGGTGGCCTATACCGAATCCACATTTAAACCTTAGTATCGGATATTTAAGCAGTACAAATGGGCCTGTTAGATAAACCTTCGGGATGGCTGGGGCTGAAGAAGAAAGAAGTGAATGTGTTGTGTTTGGGACTGGACAACAGCGGGAAAACCACCATCATCAACCAACTCAAACCCAGTAATGTAAGTCCACTGACATGGCCTAACTATAAAATAGCCTATAGGCTTACTGTAGGCCATTGACTGATGTATTTAATTGTGTTCTAAATTGAAATGTGGTGGCCTACTGTAGGCGCCCACGTCATTTACGCGCAGGCCTGTCAGTGGAAAGAGAAAGTTCTGTATCTGAGTTGAGTGAGTTGAGCCGTGGAGATGGTGGTTATATATATATAAGAGCTTTGAGTGTTATTGCGTTGTGATTATACACTACATGACCTGCTCGTCAAATATCTCATTCCAAAATCATGGGCGTTAATATATAGGATTTGCCTTGATCCTTACGAGTCTTCCAGTCCCTGCCCCTGAAAAACATCCCCATAGCATGATGCTGCCACCACCATGCTTCACCATAGGGATGGTGCCAGATTTCCTCCAGACAAGAAGCTTAGCATTCAGGCCAAAGAGTTCAATCTTGGTTTCATCAGACCAGAGAACCTTGTTTCACATGGTCTGAGAGTTCTTTAGGTGCCTTTTTAGAAACTCCAAGCGGGCTGTCATGTGCCTTTTGTCATGTGACTGTTTACTATGGGACATTTTTTGGTACCCTTCCCCAGATCTGTGCCTCGACACAATCCTGTCTCGGAACTCTACGGACAATTCCTTCGACCGCATGGCTTAGTTTTTGCTCTGACATGCACCTTATATGTGACTGACCGGCTGAAATCGGTCTTATGTAGCAACATTTTAAATTGTGTTTTTTACATTGAATAAAAGTAGAGACTCAGAGCTACAAAATGGTATATCATACACTACAGTTGAGGAGCAATGGGAAAGTAATTTTGCTTTGAAAGTTGATAAACGCCTTTGAATGTTTTGGTACTACTATTGGAGAGCCCTTCTTTGCCTACACCCATTCAGCGTTCTTCATGCTATCTTAAGCTTTAGCCCCACTCATCTCTTTAAGGGTTGATCCGAGCGGTCTGTGCTAACTTGCTACCTACTTCTCTATATCTCCTTAGCTATCAAACTTCTACTGATTTCAGAACTCTGTCCTCCAGAAAGTGGAGAGCATACACATAACGTTAGCTAGCAAGCCAGCCAGCTAACATTAGCTATCTAACAGTACACTTTAACTTGACATTAGGTTTATGCAGTTTTACTACACAATACATTTTTTAAAAAGCAGCGTTAGACAGGATTACCTAGACATACTGACCAGCTCAAATAGACAGAAGCGTGTTATATGGCATACCAATCCAAACTCATCTCTCGGCATGTCCAGCCCACTCATTGTCTTAGCCAAACATGGCTAGCTGGAAAGTTTCTTGGCTTAACCAACTAGGCTCGTAATTTAACAATTTTATTTGTATTTACAGATGGCATACAAGTTTGTTCATATGGTCTAGAAGACATTTCTGCCCAAAAATACATTTTGATTTTTAAAAAAAGTTTATGTTCAAACGGCTCTCCTGTGAAGTAGTGACCCGCGATATACGCCTAGATTCATGAAACGGATCACATATAGACAGGTTTGTACCTTTCCAAATCATGTCCAATCAATTGAATTTATCATATGTGGACTCCAATCAAGTTGTAGAAAAATGTCTAAAAACCTGTGTTCGCTTTGTCATTATAGGGAATTGTGTGTAGATTGATGAGGGAAAAAAAGATGTTCTTTGTAGAATAAGGCTGTAACGTAACAAAATGTGGAAAAGGGTAAGGGGTCTGAATAATTTCTGAATGCACTGTATAAGAGCTGTGTGTTATCGCATTCGTTGCACTGCAATTATCCACTTCTTGCTTGTTTTCAGCTAAGCTTATATGGTCCACTCTCAGATGACTGGAAACATGTTAGTAAGGTGAAGGTCAGTACAGCCTATTTCACCCTATTTTGCCATTTATTTTTAATACACTTCAGTTATTGTTTGTCTGTCTGTTTGTTTGTTATTGTGTGTGTGTGTGTGTGTGTGTGTGTGTGTGTGTGTGTGTGTGTGTGTGTGTGTGTGTGTGTGTGTGTGTGTGTGTGCGTGCGTGCGTGCGTGCGTGCGTGCGTGCGTGCGTGCGTATATTACAGACCCAGACACAAGACATTGTCCCAACTATTGGCTTCAACACAGAAACATTTAAGAGTTAGTAATTTCCTTGTAATGTAAACTATGTTTAACTTAGTGAACCAGATAAAATAATAATAATTATGGCACAGTACTGGGGGGAGGCATCATCTGACGGAACAGTTCCCGTAAGTTATATTACTATAGTGTGTTTGTTGATGCGTGACATGTATTTTGTCTCTACAAAGTTTGTCTTTCACAGTGTTTGACATGTCTGGTCAGAGCCGATACAGAAACCTATGGGAACATTACTACAAGTAAGACTTTACACCTGCACTGTTTATCTGCAGTTGAAGTCTGAGGTTTACATACACTTAGGTTGAAGTCATTAAAACTATTTTTTCAACCACTCCACAGATTTCATGTTAACAAACTACGGTTACGACATCTACTTTGTGCATGACACAAGTAATTCTTCCAACAATTGTTTACAGACAGACAGATTATTCCACCTATAATTCACTATATCACAATTCCAGTGGGTCAGAAGTTGACTGTGCCTTTAAACAGCTTGGACAATTGCTGAAAATTATGTAATGGCTTTAGAAGCTTCTGATAGGCTAATTTACATAATTTGAGTCAACTGGAGGTGTACCTGTGGATGTATTTCAAGGACTACCTTCAAACTCAGTGCCTCTTTGCTCGACATCATGGGAAAATCAAAAGAAATCCAAATAGAAATTGTAGACCTCCACCCACAAGTCTGGTTTATTCTTTGGAGCAATTTCTAAACGCCTGAAGGTCCCACGTTCATCTGTACAAACAATAGTACGCAAGTATAAACACCATGGGACCACACAGCTGTCATACGGCTCAGGAAGGAGACGTGTTTTGTCTCCTAGAGATTAATGTACTTTGGTGCGAAAAGTGCAAATCAATCCTAGAACAACAGCAAAGGACCTGGTGAAGATGCTGGAGGAAACCGGTACAAAAGTATCTATATCCACAGTAAAACAAGTCCTATATCGACATAACCTGAAAGGCCACTCAGCAAGGATGAAGCCACTGCTCCAAAACCGCCATAAAAACATTTGCAACTGTACATGGGGACAAAGATCGTACTTTTTGGAGAAATATCCTCTGGTCTGATGAAACAAAAATATAACTGTTTGGCCATAATGAGCATCGTAAGGTTTGGAGAAAAAAGGGGGTGAAACCACGTGAAGCACGGAGGTGGCAGCATCATGTTGTGGGGGTGCTTTGCTGCAAGAGGGACTGGTGCACTCTCAAAAATAGATGGCATCATGAGGAAGGAAAATTATGTGGACATATTGAAGCAACATCTCATGACATCAGTCAGGAAGTTAAAGCTTGGTCTTAAATGGGTCTTTCAAATGAACAATGACCCCAAGCATACTTCCAAAGTTGTGGCAAAATGGCTTAAGGAAAACAAAGTCAAGGTATTGGAGTGGCCATCACAAAGCCCTGACCTCAATCCTATAGAATGTTTGTGGGCAGAACTGAAAAAGCTTGTGCGAGCAAGGAGGCCTACAAATCTGACTCAGTTACACCAGTTCTGTCAGGAGGAATGGACCAAAATTCACCCAACTTATTGTGGGATGCTTGTGGAAGGCTACCCAAAACGTTTGACCCAAGTTAAACAATTTAAAGGCAATGCTACCAAATACTAATTGAGTGTATGTAAACTTCTGTCCCACTGGGAATGTGATGAAAGAAATAAAAGCTGAAAAAAATCATTTTCTCTACTATTATTCTGACATTTCACAGTCTTAAAATAAAGTGGTGATCCTAACTGACCTAAGACAGATAATTTTTACTAGGATTAAATGTCAGGAATTGTGGAAAACTGAATTTAAATGTATTTGTAGTGGTTACACACAACCCTAACTCTCCAAGAGTTACCACCCCCCTGACCATTCGCTCCGACAAAAAAGGAATCTGAATCTAGTTGCCCCTGATGTAGAGAAACACATTCAGTGTTGTTTACCCCGTTGCTCCTCCTATCCTTGTTGATGACATCGTTTTCTGTTGTGGTGTCCACAGAGAGAGTCACGCAATCATATTTGTCATCGATAGTGGAGACAAGTTAAGAATGGTCGTTGCTAAAGAGGAGCTTGATACTCTTCTCAATCACCAAGGTAAGAGAATGAGAAAGTAAGAACAAGAGAGAGATATAAAGAGCAAGAGAGAGAGCGAGAGAGAGAAAGAGAGAGAGAGACTGTTTCTTCACCTGTTCTCCGGTGTCCCTCCTCCCTCCAGACATTCGAAAAAGGGGGATTCCGGTGCTGTTCTTTGCTAATAAAAGTGATCTGAGAGAAGCCATGTCTTCAGTTAAAGTTTCTCAGCTGCTCTGTCTGGAGAACATCAAGGACAAACCCTGGCACATCTGGTAGGACACAACTCTATCACACACACATACACAAGCAGGTACAGACACATACACAGTGATGTTGGGATAGCTTACTAAAATCGGTCCCTCTGTTTAAGTGCCAGTAATGCTGTAAAAGGAGAGGGCCTACAGGAGGGGGTGGACTGGCTACAAGGTACAGAACTGTGTGTGTGTGTGTGTGCATCAGTGTGTAATTTTGGCGGCAATATTAAATCATTCTGTTTTGTTCTACCTTACCCAAAGAGCAAATTGCACAGTAAGTATCATATGAGCTCAGATATGTTTATGTCACTGTGGTGGAGATTATGATATTGTTGATGGGTTCGCAACAGGGGAGACTGATGGGTTAGCAACAGGGGAGACAGTATTTAGTCTGTAACAGGTTTAATGTCTCCCTTACTCGTAACCCTCTAGTGCCCAACTGTTCTAGGTGTTTTGTGGAACCCTCTAGTGCTGTACTGTTGTAGGTGTTTTGTGGAACCCTCTAGTGCTGTACTGTTGTAGGTGTTTTGTGGAACCCTCTAGTGCTGTACTGTTATAGGTGTTTTGTGGAACCCTCTAGTGCTGTACTGTTGTAGGGGTTTTGTGGAACCCTCTAGTGCTGTACTGTTGTAGGGGTTTTGTGGAACCCTCTAGTGCTGTACTGTTGTAGGGGTTTTGTGGAACCCTCTAGTGCTGTACTGTTGTAGGGGTTTTGTGGAACCCTCTAGTGCTGTACTGTTATAGGTGTTTTGTGGAACCCTCTAGTGCTGTACTGTTCTAGGGGTTTTGTGGAACCCTCTAGTGCTGTACTGTTGTAGGTGTTTTGTGGAACCCTCTAGTGCTGTACTGTTATAGGTGTTTTGTGGAACCCTCTAGTGCTGTACTGTTGTAGGGGTTTTGTGGAACCCTCTAGTGCTGTACTGTTGTAGGTGTTTTGTGGAACCCTCTAGTGCTGTACTGTTGTAGGTGTTTTGTGGAACCCTCTAGAGCTGTACTGTTCTAGGGGTTTTGTGGAACCCTCTAGTGCTTATTGTTCAAGCTGTTTGTTGTAGTAACTATCATCTCATGAATTGTCCATATATTTATAAACAGATCGTATCAAAACTATGAATAAAATGAAATTAATGAAAGGCTTACGATGAAGGATCGTGATGGAGAGAAGAGGGACCTCAGCAACTACAGCAAGGTTCCTCCAACCGGCCGTGTCATGGGTTATCTTCTGTCACTATTTACATACAGTATGTGGTGCAAGGGAATCACTTGTTTTTCCTTTCTATTTGTTACTCTGTCATGATGCCTACTGTATGATACTGTTGTAAAGTGTTCATGTGAAGTGTTGTTGAACAGCTTGCTGCAGTGAAGACAGGCCACCCTCTGAGATGGATTTACCTGGGACGGCAGGTAGTCTAGTGGTTAAGAGCGTTGGACCAGTAACCAAATGGTTGATGTTTCGAATCCCCAAGCTAACTAGGTAAAAAATCTGCCAATGTGCCCTTGAGCATGGCACTTAACCCTAATTGCTCCTGTAAGACGCTGTGGATAAGAGAGTCTTCTAAATGACTCAAATGTAAATGTATTCAGACTGTTATTCAGTGTTACAGCAGGTGATGTGTAACTAATGTCTAATTGTGGAATTAAACATTTCACCCTCCATATTTCTGAACTGTACTTGATGCTTGTTTTTTATGCCATTTAATGTACTGTGATGTTTTCAAACGTATTACACCAGTAAGTGCTAAAATACAGTGTATTTCTATATACTGTATATTGGGATGTTTTAATGAAAACAATTAAAGGCTTAGCATTTGCATGATTTGTTTAGTCTATTTCTTCTCCTCAAAGAGGATGACAATTTGTCTTTCTATTTTCTGTATCTGTAGGTATATTGATCTCACATAGTAAGTGGAGATAATAGTGAATCAACACTTCAGACTGCAAAGGCTGTTTTAATAATTTATGCAAAAACAGATGAGTTTCAGGTTCCAACAACACAGAAGCATCAAGTGCAACTAGAAACAACAACTTGTGTAGAAATGACATAACATAGCTATATTTCCCTATAGGAAACAATGGGACGACCTCAGAGTTCCATGAGTAATTTTTTGTTGGTGTTTACATTTTAACTACAAACAACGTGGACAGGTCTCCTTGCCAACAATAGCGAAGCAGGCGTTGTGACATAGAACAATAAACTGGGAATAGAATGTTTGGAAGGCTAGTTGGTGCCAGGGTGCTCAATAAAAATGCCCTGAAATAAGGCCTGTTTTTTCGTGATTACTTCAAGATATTATGAAACTGGGCTCCACGGCAGATACAATGAACTAGTTTTTATCAGAAGCTAGCTAGTAGACTACTACTAGCTAGTTTACTTTGGATGGTACTAGTAACATTCGCTAATTTAAATAGTTAATGAGTTAATGTCAGTTACTTTTACCTTAAATTCATTAGGGAATGTTGGAAAGACTATTCAGGTGTTTGAGGAATAACCTAACCTATAACATAATTTTGAGAAATATACTTTTTCTTTCAAGTGTGCTGCACGAACCATCCATTGTCTGCCTCAAGAAACCAGGCATAGGCCTACATTTTATTGACATCTTAGCTAGTCTAGTTAGCCAACATTAGCCCTGCTTGTAAAAGTCAATTAAAATGATTTTCATTTCCCATTCCCTTTTGTAATTAATAGCCATTCCCTTTTGTAATTAATAACACCTATTGGTCACATATACTCCTCTTCTCTCGTCAGATGCATTTTTGAAATACTTGAATCCCAAAAAGACAGGAGAAGGTGTCAGCATGACTATTTCAAAGAAGCTGGCTAATGTACTAAAAAAGAATGATAGTTTGTACTGCTTCTGTTGCAAAATGTTTTCTCAGAGATATTTCAAATTGAATAGAGAAGGACTAAGGGATTGGAAAGAATGTGTCAACATGGAAGGTATTGGAGGTCCGTCTTGCAAAGGGGCTAATAATTCTTATAGTTCTTACCAGATTGGTAAGAACTAGTTCTTACCAGATTGGTGGCAATAATTCAGTCCTTAGCTGAAAGAAACACGGCTTTAAGGGGATCCACAGACACATTAAACAAACCAGACAATGGCAATTTTCTCAAAGAGGTGGAGCTTATGGCCAAATTTGATCCAGTAATGAAGCAGCATGTTGGTAGGGTGGAAAGTGGAGCTAGCAGTCACACACATTACCTGGGCAAAATCATCCAAAATGAACTGATATCCATCAGTGCAAAAATACTGGAAAAAATTGTGGAAGAGATCAAAACATCAAAGTATTTCTCCATTATTTTAGATTGCACCCCTGATCTGAGTCAGAAGGAACAGCTCTCTGTCATTGTCAGGATTGTGTTACTGGAAGACATACCACAAATTAAACAACATTTCATGGGCTTTCTTGTGGCAGAGGAGTCAACAGGGGAAAGTTTGTCATCTCTCATCCTCAAAAGGATGGAGGAGCTGAACATCCCCTTTGAGGACTGCAGAGGACAGTCCTATGACAACGGCGCCAACATGAAGGGAAAGAATAAAGGTGTTCAGGCTTGGCAGCTTCAGCAGAACTCAAGAGCCTTTTTTGTCCCATGTGGTGCCCACACTTTAAATCTGGTGGTAGCTGATGCTGCCAAGAGCTCACCAGATGCAAGGGAAACTACTGCAGACCATGTGGTGAAAGTTGAAGCCCAGTCTTTGGCTGACGAGATTGGATCCTACCGCTTTTCTATTTGCACAGTCATATGGTATGACATCCTCAACAAGATCCAGCATGTGAGTAAACTGATGCAGTCACCCTCTATGCAGCTAGATGTGGCTGTCGACTTGCTGAAGAAAACCAGAGATTCCCTTACCTGCTACAGAAACGCTGGATTTTCTGATGCACAGACAACTTCAAAGGAAATGTGCGAGGAGATGAACGTGGAGGCTGTACTCAAACAAAAGCGGTTGAGAACCACAAAAAGGCACTTTGGTTATGAGGCTCCAGATGAGCCTATTGGTGATGCACTTCCAAAAATGGAAACCTAATTTTTTTATGTGGTAGTGGATACAGCCCTCTCTTCCCTTGATGAGATATTTCAGAGCCTGGGAGAGGTGAATGACAAATTTGGAGTGCTCCTCAACTTCCCCAACATGTCAAAAGAAGAGTTGCTAGAGCATTGTCAAACCCTGAGCACTGCTCTAAGCCGTAACGGACAGCCAGATATTGATGGCAGGGTACTTGCAGTGTAAATGCAAAACTTTCCACATTTTCCATCAAAAAACTTGACAAACATGGAACTCTTGACCTTCCTGCACGAGAAGAAGCTGACAGAAATGTACCCCAATATGTGGGTGGCTCTGAGAATCACTGCCACTCTTCCTGTTACAGTGGCTGCTGCTGAAAGGAGCTTCTCTAAGCTCAAACTGATTAAAACCTACCTGAGATCTACTAGGGTGCAAGAACGTCTCAGTGGACTTTCCATCATTAGTATAAATCATGTGGTCTCAGCTGTCTTATGATGATATCATAGATTACTTTGCTGCAAGAAAGACAAGGCGAGTAAGTCTGTAGAACAATGCTACATGATGCATATTGCACTGAGGTTTCTGTAATATAGTATAGTTTTTGTGCAATACTCTTATTTATAATTAGTTTAATGTCACTTGTTTGCTGCAAGAAAGGCAAGGCGAGTAAGGTTGTAAGGTCTCTGTAATATAGTTTTTTCGTGCAACATAAAAGTATTCCTCAAACTTATCATATAGTTTTCCAAAAGTATCTGTAATCTGATTACAATATTTTTGCTGGAAACGTAACCGATTACAGTTGCCGTTTTTTTGTAATCCCTTACATGTAATACGTTACTTCCCAACCCTGCCTAATGATTATGTGGTTTAAAATGAGTCTTACATGACATTACCAGATTTTTATTTATCCTAGTGTCACAAACGAGACTCCCGCGGTTCCTCCTACTCACCACCAGAGGGAACCCTCTCCTGAATATTAAACCACTTGAACTACATTTCCCACATACCTGGCACTGATTACCGTTGCACCTGACTCTCATCTGTGGACTATTTTAGGTGCTCTCAGACTCTCTCTCGTTGCGAAGTTTTGTATTTACCCTAGTAGTCATCTCTGAGCGTTTCTTCCCGTGCCTTGTCTTCCCGTGGATTACCTTTGGACTGTTTATCCGCTTATTGATTCTTTGCTACCTGCCCTGGACTATATTCTGGACTGGACTGATTTATGTAAGTTTGCTGCCTGCCCTGACCTCTTGCCTGTTTCTGGATTACGATTTGCCTTATCTCTACTATGATGTTCGCTAGTGACTACCCCTGATTGTACGACCAAGATTAAGAATAAAACTGCAAATGGATCCTCACTCTCCTGGAGCTTCATTACAGAAAACTTCGCCATCACACGATCCAGCAGCTCTGGTTCAAATGTCCACTGAGATTTCCACTCAATCTAACCAACTCGCCATCCATCAACATCAGATAACCCATTTAACTACCGTTACGGAGGAGCTCGTCAGGACGCTCCAGAGTTTACAAATGTCCCTTACCAACCCGGCACCTTCTCAACCGAACGTGAGTGTGCACCCTCCTCCACCGCCTTCACTCACAGTTAACCCACGTCTGGCTCTTCCTGATAAGTTTGACGGTAACCCAACTAAAAGTAAGGGATTTCTACTGCAATGTTCACTATTTGTTGATCAACAACCAGCTATGTACACCACCGAGGCCAGCAAGATTTCTTTGGTATGCTCGTTACTCACTGGCAAGGCGTTAGAGTGGATAACGGCGGTTTGGAGAGAGGATGGGACTGCTTTCCCATCGTTTGGCGTCTTTCTTCAATGCTTCCGGGAAATATTTGAACACCCGGAGGGAGGTATGAGAGCTGATGATAAACTACTCGCGCTGAGTCAGGGCAGGAGTACCGCAGCAGAATATGCTTTGACATTTCGTACTCTAGCAGCACAAACCGACTGGGTGGAGAGCACACTTAAACTGCTCTTTCGCAAGGGACTCAACTTGGAGTTGCAATCCGAACTAGCCTGCCGAGATGAAGGGAGATCGCTGAATCAATTCATCGAGCTAGCCATTCAGATTGACAATCTGATTCGTTCACGTCGTCCACTCAGAACGGTACCAACCAACGTACAATATCCAGTCACTCTTTCTCAAACTGAACCCATGCAGCTCGGGTATACTCATCTGACTCCGGAAGAACGAGAACGCCGCATACGTCAACGTCTCTGTCTCTATTGCGGTCAACCGGGCCACCTGAGGGCTTCTTGTCCCACAAGACCACCTCTTCGTAATTCCCCTACGGTAAACCCTTGTGTTCAAGCACATCACTCCAGTTCTTGTATCAAAGTACCTATAGTATTATCTCTAGAGGGCAATCATATATGCACATCAGCTCTAATAGACTCAGGAGCAGCCGGGAACTTTATGTCTCATGAGTTTGCTCAACAACAACAACTCCCACTAATCTCCTGTAACTCTCAATTGGCAGTGGAGGCGCTAGATGGACGACCTCTCGGTGATGGGAGGGTTCTGCACACCACCGTGGACCTTCAACTACAGACCGGAACCCTTCACACTGAGGTAATTCGTTTCTACATCATCACATCACCTCATAACCCGGTTATTCTTGGACTCCCCTGGCTACGCCAACATAATCCCCTCATTTCATGGAAGGAAGGTCGGATCATCAAATGGGACCCATCATGTCACTCCAACTGTTTAACTGGCAGCCCTTCACTCTCCATTCAGACTGTCTCGCTAAAGGACGAACCTGCTCTTCTCCCCTGTCTTCCCATTGAATACTCCGACCTCGTCGAGGCCTTTAGCAAAACCAAGGCTATGGAACTTCCTTCTCACCGCTCAAGCGATTGTTCCATCGAACTATTACCAGGCACAACACCACCTAAGGGTCGAATTTTCCCCCTATCTCAACCCGAATCAGAAGCCATGAAGAACTACATCGATGAAGAGCTTTCGAAGGGGTTCATCAGAGCATCTACATCACCTGCAGCCTCTGGCTTCTTCTTTGTTAAAAAGAAAGATGGGAGTCTACGTCCTTGTATCGACTACCGGGGTCTCAACGACATCACCGTCAAGTTTCGATACCCCTTGCCTCTGGTACCAGCTGCTCTAGAACAACTCCGCAAGGCCAAGTACTTTTCCAAACTAGACCTCCGCAGCGCCTACAATCTCATTCGGATCCGGGACGGTGATGAATGGAAGACAGCCTTTTCTACCAGCACTGGGCACTACGAATATTTGGTTATGCCTTTCGGGCTGTGCAACAGCCCATCCGTATTCCAATCGTTCATCAATGACGTCCTTCGGGACATGATTGATCGTTGGGTAATCGTTTACATCGATGACATTCTCATATACTCCAACACCTATGAGGAACACGTGCAACACGTAAGAAAAGTATTACAACGACTCATTGATCACCAGCTATACGCCAAAGCAGAGAAATGCGAATTTCACCAGACTACCACGTCGTTTTTGGGCTACATCATCAGTCAGGAGGGAGTCGCTATGGACGAGAAGAAGGTCAAAGCCGTTCTAGACTGGCCACTACCAGTAACCTTAAAGGACTTACAACGCTTCTTGGGATTTGCTAATTTCTACCGACGCTTCATCAGAAATTTCAGCTCGGTAGCCTCCCCCTTAACCTCTATGACTAAGAGAAGTTCATCACACCTCACCTGGTCAACTACAGCACAGGAAGCTTTCGCAGAACTCAAGTCACGTTTCACATCTGCTCCCATACTCCATCACCCTGATCCAGAACTCCCGTTTGTAGTTGAGGTGGACGCTTCAAATACGGGCATCGGAGCCATCCTCTCACAGCGGCACGGAGTTCCACCCAAACTCTATCCTTGCGCCTATTATTCCCGCAAACTTAATCCAGCCGAGCAGAACTATGACGTCGGGAACCGGGAATTGTTGGCCATGAAAGCAGCTATGGAGGAGTGGCGTCATTGGCTGGAGGGGTCTAAACATCAGTTTGTGATTCTAACTGACCACAAGAATTTGGAATACTTGCGATCTGCCAAAAGATTGAATCCCAGACAAGCGAGGTGGGCTCTCTTCTTTACACGATTTGACTTCATTGTTACCTATCGTCCCGGTTCAAAGAACACCAAAGCAGACGCCTTATCACGACAACACGACTGTTTAACCCCCATTAAAGCCAAGGAAACCCTCCTTCCAGAGTCATTAATCGTGGCCCCAATTCAGTGGGACATCATGACAGAGCTCACTCAAGCCAATTCACAAAAATACCCTCCTCCCGAATGCCCCCCTGACAAAACTTTTGTACCTCAGGATCTCCGTCAGAAAGTACTACAGCAGGTTCACTCCTTACTCAGCTCCGGCCACCCTGGAATTGCTGCCACTGTTCACCTGCTTCAGAACAGCTTTTGGTGGCCAACCTTGCGGGCAGACACAATAAAATTCATTAACGAATGCATCATCTGTAACACAAGCAAACATCTAAGACAACTACCAGCTGGTCTACTACAACCACTGCCAGTTCCCCACCGACCATGGTCCCATATTGCCATAGACTTTATTACCGATCTCCCCAAGTCCAATGGGAATACCACAATACTCACTGTCATAGATCGCTTCTCCAAGACCTGCCGTTTAATTCCACTTCCCAAGCTGCCTACAGCATTCGAAACTGCCGAACTCATGTGCAACTTTGTGTTTCGCTTCTATGGCCTTCCTGAGGACATCGTGTCGGACCGAGGGCCCCAATTCACATCCAGAGTATGGTCAGCATTCTTCCAACAACTCAACATCAACATTAGCCTCACTTCAGGATATCACCCACAATCGAATGGTCAAACAGAACGTCTCAATCAGGAGATCACCCGATTCCTCAGATCCTATTGTCATCAGAACCAAGCAGACTGGAGCCGATTCCTCATGTGGGCTGAGTATGCTCAGAACTCACTCCAGAAACCCTCCACCGGACTAACTCCATTCCAATGTGTAATGGGCTTCCAACCCCCTCTATTTCCATGGTCAGGAGAACCTACCGAGGTACCCTCTGTCAACGACTGGCTCCAGAGAAGCGAAGACATCTGGAATCAGGCTCACACCCACTTGCTACACGCTGTCAGGAGACAAAAATCGCAGGCCAATCGTCACCGTCGCCCCAACCCTGAATATACACCAGGTCAATGGGTCTGGCTATCCACTCGAGACCTACGCCTCAGACTTCCTTGCAAGAAACTCAGTCCCAGGTACGCGGGTCCCTTCCAAATTGTTAAACAGATTACACCAGTTTCCTTTCGTTTAGCATTACCCTCTAATTATCGTATCTCTCCCACTTTTCATGTATCACTTCTCAAACCCGCTGGTGGTCCGAGAGCGGAGGAGGAGGCGGAGGAGCAGACCAGTGACCAGGGCCCCTCACCCATCTTGGTGGACGGCGAGGAGGCATATCAGGTTCGAGATCTACTCGATTCCAGACGCCGGGGCAGGCTCCTCCAATATCTGGTGGATTGGGAGGGGTGCGGACCGGAAGAGCGATCCTGGGTTAATGCAGAGGACATACTCGATCCATCACTCATGACTGAGTTCCATAGGACGCACCCGGAAAAACCGGCCCCTCGACCTCGAGGAAGACCCCGGCGTCGTTCGCCTCTTCGCGTCAGGAGCCGCTCGCAGGGGGGGGGCTCTGTCACAAACGAGACTCCCGCGGTTCCTCCTACTCACCACCAGAGGGAACCCTCTCCTGAATATTAAACCACTTGAACTACATTTCCCACATACCTGGCACTGATTACCGTTGCACCTGACTCTCATCTGTGGACTATTTTAGGTGCTCTCAGACTCTCTCTCGTTGCGAAGTTTTGTATTTACCCTAGTAGTCATCTCTGAGCGTTTCTTCCCGTGCCTTGTCTTCCCGTGGATTACCTTTGGACTGTTTATCCGCTTATTGATTCTTTGCTACCTGCCCTGGACTATATTCTGGACTGGACTGATTTATGTAAATTTGCTGCCTGCCCTGACCTCTTGCCTGTTTCTGGATTACGATTTGCCTTATCTCTACTATGATGTTCGCTAGTGACTACCCCTGATTGTACGACCAAGATTAAGAATAAAACTGCAAATGGATCCTCACTCTCCTGGAGCTTCATTACACCTAGCCTACAATAGCCTAACCTATGTATAAACTGATTCTAATGTCAAATCTTAGGCCTTAGCTGCATTCAAGAGGTGTTTACAGTGATCATTCAAATATAAATTCCCAATTTGTTGTCCTAGAAGCAGATAATCAACACCTCATTTCAGACAGAGCTCCCTAATGCGTGGAGGATTACAGTGTTTCCTGTAAAGCTGTTAACTCCTCATCGTTCACATTGTCATGCCTAGAAGGGATCCAGCTTTTGTCAGAATTGACTTTTCATAGCAGGTTTAGGAGAATTTACGCAATAGGTTGGGAAAATAAACGTAGCAGATTATGATAATTAGGTTAAGGTTAGGAAAGGGGTAGGGTTAGCTAAAATGCACAAACATTTTTTTTTTTTTTTAAAGTTAACCTTTTGAAATTGACAAATGCTGGATCCCATCTAGGCATGACCCATTCACTTGGCATCATCTCCCTCTGGAGGAGATAGACAGGACACATAATCTTATAAGAGAGACTGACACAGGGAAGGATGGGCTGCAGTGCAGGTTGCTAGAAAGGCTACTGCTAGGCTACTACTGCGTATGAAATGACAGCCAGACTGGGAATATAGCCTTGCGTGCTGGTCTTCTCAGAAGACACAAATCTAGAGAACGGGACTAAGAATTTAGTGGCAGACTGTCAATCACTGACCAGATCAAGAGCAACAAGCAGATTTGGACGAGCTCACACCACATGGAATCTCTTGTACAGCAGGTACTGTACTTGTGTCACTCTGTTTATGTTGTCCCATGATAAGAGCTAAGGCATGATCATTTTTAGTACTGTCATTATATGCCATTGTCTTCTTTAAATACTCTCAAATTAGATATTTTCAATGATGTTTTGTTGTTTCCATCTTCCTGTTTGTTGCTGTTCACAGATCCCCATGTTGTCTGGTGAGAAGGAGGACAGTTGTCACCTCCCTGACAGGACAATAAGAACGCACACATACCCATATACTTCCCTCACTTGGACTCTAAAGTAGAGGCCACACTGGTGGTAGAGGGAAAGAGAGAGTGAGGGAGAGAGCAAGTAGACAGAGAGCTGGTCTGGTCTGACAGGCTTTTTGATATATAAAGAGGCCTTTATAAATGCTATGTAACGTGGGTTTGTGAGTCTGCATAGAACAAACAGACAGAGTCTGCCAGCCGCTACCCTCCTGCAGCACTAGACAGCATCAGGCGGGATATGCATATCACAGGTAAGAAGGGGAGAGGAAAGGGTGTATGTGTTGGGTAAATCACTGAAAATGAAGTGTTGGGTTTTTTATTTTGTAACTTTTGGTACGTGCACGGAAAAGCAAAGCTTGAACTCACGTGAGCAGTAGCCAACAACATGTTAATCAGTTGTTCTATTGTGTGGTTGTCTCCTCCCTTACAGAATCAATCATTAAACACAACGAGCATTCTGTTCCCAGTGTCCTACTGAGGAATGGAAGCTGCTTTGCTTTGATAGAGTATGGAAAAATATAAACAGTGACTGTTCTGTTACAAGGTTGGCGGTAGATGAAATGATAATAGATTGATAAATGACAACTGGAAAGTGGAATGAAATGTGGAACATCATAATACTGATTTCAACTGTATTCCATCGGAATGAGGCAATGGAAAACTGTAGTAGTCTATATCAGAAATAAAATGTGAGAAATCCTGTTTATATGAATAACACAATATCAATGGCATGTGGTTAAGTTCTGTCGGTCACTGTCCATGGTTTGTATCAGGACTCTGATCTCACTCTCCTCTTCTTCAGATAATAATTGTTTTATTACTTTATGCTTTATGACACAATCAACTTAGCTGTGACTTTTAATATTACTGGCATTAGTTGTAAACAAAGATAGTTGGTGTGGCAATGTCTATTTTATTGTTCACTAGAACGATAGCCTTCTCCTCTCTGCACTCTTCAAATCACAATAAAAGTTGTTTTCCGAAGTGAGTTATAGAGGAAGGAGAGGACAGGAGAAACAAAGTGAGTTATAGAGGAAGGAGAGGACAGGAGAAACAAAGTGAGTTATAGAGGAAGGAGAGGACAGGAGAAACAAAAAAACATGGTTTCCGAACACTTCTGTCCTTTCTACACCTCAGAAGCCCCTCCAAAAATCTCTATTTAATTAAACTTGCAGTATTCATACAATAGGATATTGATATGATTTTGTCCTATGGTCAATTGAAATGGGGTCTAAAGTGAGGAAAAGATATGTGTTCTGTAAGTGCTGTATGCAAATTATTGATCAAATGTGTTTGATGCAGCTTGTGACTAAATTACAAATCTGTCTTTGAATGAACAACAGAGTCACTAACCACTTTTGTAAAGTTGAATATTCCAACTGCATGTTACGTATTATCAGTGAGAAAATGTCTGAGCTACACTGAACAAAAATATAAACGCAACATGTAAAGTGTTGGTCCCATGTTTCATAAGCTGAAATAAAAGATCCCAGAAATGTTCCATACGCACAAAAAGCTTATTACTCTCAAATTTGGTGCATAAATGTGTTTACATCCCTGTTAATGAACATTTCACCATGGCCAAGATAATCCATCCACCTGACAGGTGTGGCATATCAAGAAGCTGATTAAACAGCATGATCATTACACATGTGCACCTTGTGCTGGGGATAATAAAAGGCCACTCTAAAATGTGCAGTTTGGTCACACAACACAATGCCACAGATGTCTTAGGTTTTGAGAGAGCGTGCAATTGGGATGCTGTCTGCAGGAATGTCCACCAGAGCTGTTTGCCAGAGAATTTAATGATAATTTCTCCAACGTCGTTTTAGAGAATTTGACAGTACGTCCATCCGCAGACCACGTGTACTGTATGTCGTTGTGTGGGCGAGCGGTTTGCTGATGTCAACATAGTGAACAGAGTGCCCCATGATGGCGGTGGGGTTATGGGATGGGCAGGCATAAGCTACGGACAACGAACACAATTGCATTTTATGAATGGAAATTTGAATGCACAGAGATACCGTGACAAGATCCTGAGGCCCATTGTTGTGCCATTCATCTGCCGCCATCACCTCATGTTTTAGAATGATAATGCACGTCCCCATGACGTAAGGATCTGTACACAATTCCTAGAAGCTGAAAGTTCCCAGTTCTTCCATGGTCTGCATACTCACCAGACATGTCACCCATTGAGCATGTTTGGGATGCTCTGGATCGACATGTACGACAGCGTGTTCCAGTTCCCGCCAATATCCAGCAACTTTGCACAGCCATTGAAGAGGAGTGGGACAACATTCCACAGGCCACAATCAACAGCCTGATCAACTTTATGCGAAGGAGATGTGTCGCTCTGCATGAGGCAAATGGTGGTTACACCAGATACTGACTGGTTTTCTGATCCTCGCCCCTACCTTTTTTTTAAAGGTATCTGTGACCAACAGATGCATATCTGTATTCCCAGTCGTGAAATCCATAGATTAGGGCCTAATTCATTTAATTCAATTTCCTTATATGAACTCTAATTCAGTAAAATTGTTGTATGTTGTGTTTATATTTTTGTTCAGTATAAATCAAACAGTATGATTATAATACAATTAATTTTGTTGTACTTAGTGAAATTCAATATATTTTATGGGCCATTAAATCGTTTCAGTGTTTCTAAACACAGAATACATACAAGAGTTATAGAACAGTCTCTCATTTAGAAGTTAGTGGTTTGTCACATTCAACTGAGCTGCTTGTTGGTTTCTGTGAATGTTCAATCATGTGTGTTCTCCACAGGAGCAGCAGGACAGCCTCAGTCACAGTCAAAGAGAGACTAGCTGGCTGAGCTCAGAGGACCACACTCAACACCTGGAACTGAACTAATAACTTATTAGTCACAGTCTCAATGACACCAGGGACAGAACACTCAGCAGAAGCATATTTTAAAGAACTCTAGAGAGCACATGGAAGACACAGCCATTGTTTAAAACAACTCTAGAGAGACAACAACTGAACCCTAGCCCCAGAGACTGAAGTTACTGCACAGAGCTCCGTACACAACACTGAAGCCAGCGAAATCACAACCCCTGAGCCCCAAAGGGACCACCATTGCAGGATGGCTTCAACACCCTTACTCACTCTAGACCCACTGGAGTTCCAACTGTACAGCTGGGAACCAGAGCTAAATTGGAGAAAAATAGGATACTAAGCTCACGTCTCAAATTATTGTGTGGTTTTGCGTGTGGCTCTGTGTGTGTGTTGATTTGTGTGGGTTGTGTGTAGCATTGTGTAGTTGTCTGTGTGTGCAGTTGTTCATTAGTGGATGTTCCAGACATGGCCAGCATGGCGGTCCAGCTGCTGGGCTTCTTCCTGGGTCTTCTGGGGCTTGTCGGTAGTGTAGTTGCTACGGTGCTCCCCCACTGGCGGCAGACGGCCTATGTGGGCTCTAATATCATCACAGCCACAGCCTACATAAAGGGGCTCTGGATGGAGTGTGTGTGGCACAGCACGGGCATCTACCAGTGTGAAGTGCACAACTCAATGCTGGCTCTCCCACCTGACCTGCAGGTAGGAATGATTGGTTGATTGATTTGTTAATTGATTAGATTAATTTGAGCACACGGTAGCTTCTTAAATGGGGGTAGGGTGTCATTTGAGCAACATCCATTATGATACTAAACCCCCCTCCCTCCCTAGGCGGCACGTGCGTTGATGTTGCTGTCCTGCCTGACCTCCACCCTGGCAGCCCTCGTGTCCTCTGCAGGGATGAAGTGTACCCGCTGTGCCCGCGGCTCGTCCACCAAGCACGCCCTGGCCATCAGTGGAGGGGTCTGCTTCCTGTCTGCAGGCTTGCTCTGCCTAATCACTGTCTGCTGGACAACCAACGATGTCATCCTTGACTTCTACAATCCCATCCTACCTGAAGGTACTATTCAATATATTTAATTAATCTTTTATTTACATATTTTATAACTCTGCAACTAGTCTTTTTTCACTTAAACATGTTTGCAGAAATAACAAACAATAACAAAATAACAAGAAATGTTACTTTGTGTTGCAGATATGAAGTATGAGATTGGCATGGCGGTGTATTTGGGCTACGTCTCAGCCTGTCTTAGTCTGATGGGAGGGGCGGTGCTTTGTTGGAACTGTGAGGGGCGGCCCAGGAACCCCCTCCATCTACCTCGTCATCGCCGCCCTCCTCCTCCCCTCGTCTTCAGTACTATAAACCCACCCAACACCCCAGGACCCCCCTACTATCACCCTGCCGCCCTGAAAGGGAACCACACCCCCCCACATGCCTCAGTGTCCAGCAATGGCTACAGACTCAACGACTACGTCTGAGGAATGGAGTACACACTCAAGTGTGGAATATAATAGAGACTGATTGAGGGAGGTTCAAACAATGACTACAAAGACTCAAGTTACTTTCAAGTGAGGAAGGACTTCCAGCAGACCTCCAGAGAGTCAGTCAGGATGAGTGTGGTTTACAGTGTTGATGTTGTTCAGGTTGTGTCCTTCTCTAGGACTGCGCGCAGGCTAATCCAGGCTAATCCTGTACACCTCTTGACTTTGTATGTTTACTATAAGAGCATTAACAGGACTTATTCCCTGAAACAAAAATGAGCTTCTTTCATAAAGGCCTTTAGGAAAATGACAGCAGGTATGATAATGATAAAGGCCTTCATTGTAAATAAGATTTTGTTCTTAACTGACTAAAAAAACAATTGTTCTCATAACTTAATGGCTGTTGTGAAGCACTTCCTGTCTTCTCTATAGTCTCGTATTTGTAAACTGCTTTATACTATTTTAAAATACAAAGTCACCATGGTGCAACAGACTACGTTTGAGCTTGAGTATGGTGGTAGCTATGTACATTAACCTAACGGGACTTAAGCACAGAGACGTTTAGGAAATGTGATCTGTGCCAGGCCTACGATGACCACACGGTGGCACCAACAGCCTGTCTAGAAGGTGAGTGGCGTTCATTGTTCAAGAAAGAAAGACTAGCCAATTGCCTGGCAGATACCAAGCTTGTTCTGGGTTGAAGACAGGCAGCTTAGAAAGCAGTTTCATTTAAACATTGACAATATACTGTATAGTTCATGTTTAAATGAAAATGCTTTTCAATCAATTATGTCCAATCCCTATATCTATATATGGATGTCAAACTCCCTTTAAATTGTATACGTCTTTTAAACATGTACCCAATGTTAAGGAGGCTAAAGGCTGGATTTGATCATTTTAACGCAGCCTATTCATTATTGTTGTCTGTCTCCTGTTGCAGGCCTCTACCTGCGCTATTAGCCGCGCCAGGCGCGTGGATATGTTTATGAGTTGTTTATGTATTCTGAAACTATCCAATTAGATGTATCCTCTGGCAGATTGTCAACATAAAGCACGGTAAATTAGACAGAGCTGTCGGAAGAACAGGGAAGTCAGCTGTCCGGTAGCCTATTAATTAAATTGGTCAACATGTTCTGTCTAAATATAGAAATGAAAAATACATTTCCAATCTTCAATGCAAAAAGAAGTCCATTGCTCTTTGAAATTAGACAATGCCTATATGAAATGTGCACTGAATTGAGTAGATTGCTTGAACAGACTGAAAACCGATAGATTGGATGGAAGTTGCCGTTTCCAAATTTAAGTACCATGGACAGCAACAATCGGACACTTGCGACTGTATCCTCCAAATCCCTGATTGGCTATCTCCAAATCCTTGACGCACGCCACACAGAGTTACTCAATGCACACAAAAGTAGCCCAATGTTGGTGTAGGTCAGGGATCATCAACTAGAGCGAATGGTTGGGGTCTGAACATAATTATAAATAATTTGTAGACTGCAAATTGAGAGCAAACAAATATATTTTACTAAAACATAAACATTTCAAACCTTGATTACGTTTGTATACGATCATCTCTCTCTATTATGCGTGTGAATATTTGGTAACAGAATTAAAATCAAAAAATAAAATCACTTGGAGCTGATTTCATGCTTTTTTTTTTTTTTTTTTTGCAGTCTTTTAATGTCCAACAGTTTTCCTGTCCTTTCCTGACCTTCACTGGCTGCCTCTACACAACCTGCCACCCTTATTGATAAACCAAACCCACCACTCCTTTTCCGTTTCTGACGCCCATACGCCCCCACCACACCCCTCTGACGAATATCGTTCGCATAAACCACACCGGGGAATTGCAGCCGGGTGGCGTGGTTTACGTTGAGTTCTAAGATTTTTCCTACCAGGATCTTACCCATTATTCTCTGGAAATCCAGTTGGTCGCACTTTTGGAACCACCATTTAAGAGCCAGCTATAAAGGTAGGAGGAATACACACTGTGTCCTGGATAGGGCACCCCTCGTTCTCCAAACAATTGTCTTTACATATACTGTATGTTTCAACCGGTTTGCTAATTAACTATCGACTCAGATTTCATTAAGTTAAAGTAGAAGCAATGCGCTGAAATTACGTATAGGTGTGTGTGAGTGAGAGGTGGGTCTTTGAAAGGAAGTCGATATTACTGCTTTAGCCGCTCCTGAAACCCTGCCGTCAGCGGGAATTAAACCTGAAAAGTGCTTTGATGGTGGTGTGTCACGATAGACCCATCCAGTTACAATGTCTCAGCACTTTATTTTCCTGGCAGGGCGCGCGCTCCAGGATGCGTAAAGCGCCTTTTACGCACTTATGAAGCCGGTACAGAACCTAGACTTTAGTGCATCTGGTTAAAAATTGTTATAATCACAATCCTTGTTTTTTGGTTTTTTTCAACATTATTGTTAAACCCATAATCATTATTGGGTGCATTGTGTAACCTACATGTTTTTGGTCAGCGTGTACATCAAACAGTCCTTAAAATCTTAAACAAATAAGTGGAAAGAGAGAGAGCTCATATTGTCAAATAATATTATAGCCAATAAAAAATCGAATAATTATTAATCAGCCAATGAAGTAATAACACATTTAAATATGTTTTGTCTTAAGAAGATACACGTTTGATTGTGCGTCTGTTCACCTCTCCATCCTTGGCGCAGGTCTCTATGAAACGCCTTTCCTCACGCAAAGACTGATCACGGCAGTGGAAGAGGATGGCCGTCCACGCCGAAGGGATCGTGGCTATAGTGATCTTTTACTTGCTTATTCTGGCCGTGGGGATATGGGCCGCCTGGAAGAACAAGAACTCTGGGGTGTCGGAGGGCCAGGACCGCAGTGAAACCATAATGGTCGGCGGGAGAGACATCGGGTTGTTCGTCGGTGGATTCACCATGACCGGTGAGTTGTGACATGGTTCAAATGTCTGGAGACTTCGCGACTTGGAGAGATATTGTAGCAGGGCTGGGTTGGCTTGGGGCCAGGTCAACTCAGTTTTCAATTCAGTGAAACAACATTTATTTCATTATTTGAAAACCTACCATTCTTTCCTATGAGGATGGTTTAGGCTACATTGAAATGTAGACTTCTTGACTGAATTGTTGGAGAGGAATTTGCACCTTACTTTTATTTCCAGATATTTCCGCTGTCAACTTTAGAGACAGTTTAGTGGTGGGAAATGTAAATTAATCATGTTCCTCATGACACAATGGAAACTGACGTATTGAGACAAATGCCTGTGTGACTGTTTTTCCCCACACAACACCGCAGACCGGTTTTACGCACGGACCTTTATCAATTGTTGCGATAGGCATCGCGAAAATCAATTACCTAAATGTTTTATCGAGTTGGAGAACATAATGTATCGACAGGCTATTATAAATGCACCCAGCCTCATTAACCGAATTATTCCCTTGTTTTAGTGAGAGCAACATTAACTGACGCCAGAGTTAATTAAAGACCCAGAGCATTTCCTAACTAATCTCTTTGATGCTATTTTAATAACAGACCCCGGAGGTGCAGTCTTTTATAGGAGGGAAAAGTAATCAATTATTTATTTCCCGCCAGTTACAGAAATGCTGTAAAATGAAAATACTGGTAGCCTAATATTGATCTATGTGAACAATTTCATAGCTCAGCATTCCTGACATATTCATTAGCTCTCTTAACGGGGAATAACAACTAGGTTACTAACGCTCTGTGATTTATTCGACTAAATATGTATTGTTAATACCAAATGTTATCAGATTTTATATTGTTTGTGTTATGTGGCTCTAAATTAAGTCTATGAAAAACACTAAACTATAAAGACACTTCAACAATTTGAGAATTTCTTTGAGACAAGGCTTATTAATGTGTGTTAAATATTTGCTTTATCTTAACCTATGTGATTAATCTCTCTTCCAGCTACATGGGTGGGTGGCGGCTACATCAACGGGACGGCAGAATATGTCTACCTGCCTGACTACGGCCTGGCCTGGGCACAGGCTCCCTTTGGATACGCCCTCAGTCTGGTAGTAGGTAAGGACACTATCCAATTGTGTTTGCATTCTTCACCATCAATGAAGGGTAGTATACAGTACGGTCATTCCACTAATTATGTGCCTTTTGAGTAGTGTAACATAATAAAAAGTTTTATTTTACCAAATGTTTCTGTTATAAAGAGCACATGTTCAACTTCATAAAAAAAAAATATATATATATAGTTTTCCCATCTCAAGAGGTTAAATAAAAAAAATACTATAGTAAGTGCCTATTTGTTAGCCTAAGTGACAAATAAAGTAGCAGGGTTGAATGTAACAGTGTTAAGGGTTTCATCTTATATCAGCCATAAATCCCCTTGCTAAAGGGGGAATGGCAGCTTGTGTGTGCAACAGGGAGGGGTCGTTGAATGACAGCTTTACAAATAATTTAAACTGTGATAATATTTCTAGCCTGTCTATCTATGGGTAACAGCGTTGACGTGTTCTGCTCGACCCGCTCAGTTTTTCACCACAAAACACCAGAACATGGCCAAAAATAGTAGAACCAGCTCACCTGCTTTAACACTATGGTTTAACTATTAGATGTTCAATGTTTCTTTTGAGAAAAGAAAAAAAGTTTATCACCATAGTAAAATGAGAGCTCACTTCATGTAACAGGGTTGACCTTAAAATGAGGGGCAGGTTGTTGTTGTTTTTAACAACCTTAAAATGAATCACTAATCATTTCGTGGAACAACCCAGTATCTCAGTGACCGATGTGCGTTACTGGTGTCTCTCTCATGCTCCAGGTGGCCTGTTCTTCGCCAAGCCCATGCGCTCCAGGGGTTATGTCACCATGCTGGACCCGTTCCAGCAAATATACGGGAAGCGTATGGGGGGGCTGCTCTTCATTCCCGCGCTCATGGGGGAGATCTTCTGGTCCGCTGCCATCTTGTCAGCCCTGGGTAGGCTTGGGAACCATCCTATTTTAACTCCATCAATTCAAATGAAAAATCCTAATTGAAAAGGGAGAGATGAGGAGAATTAATACAGTATACATTCTTCAATAATCAGGTCTTAGACTATAGCACCACATCTTTATTTATTTTACACATCAGACCTAACTTTATACCTGCTGCTGATGTGTGTGTGTCCCTGTGTTTTGTCTAGGGGCTACTCTGAGTGTGATTGTGGACATTGACATCAACATGTCGGTGGTGATCTCAGCCCTGATAGCCATCTTCTACACCCTGGTGGGAGGCCTGTACTCTGTGGCCTACACTGACGTGGTGCAGCTCTTCTGTATCTTCCTGGGACTGGTGAGTCCAACAGAATGGGAAAGTGTACTTCCTCCTTTGCCATACAACTCCAGCAAAAACCTGCTTTGTAGAGCACTGCAGGATGATGTGCTCTCCAGAGCTGACCATGGTAATGAACAATACCCCCCCCCCCCCCTCTCGCTCTCTCTCAGTGGGTCAGTGTGCCGTTTGCCCTGTCCAACCCAGCCGTGTCAAGCATCAGTGTGACAGCTAAAGAGGCTGTGTACCAGACACCTTGGCTGGGCAAGATAGACTCAGCAGACACATGGATGTGGATCGACAACTTCTGTCTTCT
>CM042407.1:25945145-25955145 GCA_023634145.1 Thymallus thymallus
ATCCCTGCCAGATATTCCAATCTAAATATTCAATATGTATCACAAATTAATATCTAACACAAACGACAATGTTTTTATTTATGTATTTAAATGTTCACATATTCAAATAAATTAAACAGATGATAAAAGAACTGAAACAGTCTTGTCCCTCCTCCCCTTTCCTTCTACTCAACCCCTATAGGCAACAGACGGTGAGATCGTGTGGGTGATGCGTATCACCATCTTTGTGTTCGGAGCTCTGGCCACGGCCATGGCATTGCTCACGGGGACGGTGTACGGCCTGTGGTACCTGAGCTCCGACCTGGTCTATGTTATCATCTTCCCACAGCTGCTCAGCGTGCTCTTCATCAAAGGAACCAACACGTACGGCTCGGTGGCCGGCTACGTCTTCGGGCTGCTGCTGCGTATTGGCGGAGGGGAGCCCTACCTCAAACTACCCCCCTTTATCTACTACCCTGGCTGGGTGCAGCAGGAGAAGATCCACCACCTGACTGGCGACGTGGAGTACTTCATCCAGCAGCGCTTCCCCTTTAAAACGGTCTCCATGCTGGCCTCCTTCCTGGGTAACGTGGCTTTCTCCTACCTGCTCAAATACCTGTTTGAGTCTGGGACTCTGTCTCATAAGTATGACTTCATGGATGCTGTGGTGTCCAAACACAGTAAGGAGATCATGGACAAGACCACGCTTGTCAGTAATGACAACATCATCCTGTCTGAGATGGCGCCGGTCAAAACGCGCCTCAGTACCTCATTGGCTGGGACGTTTACAAACACAGAGGCTCTCAGTGACGGCGAGGAGTCCAGCCCTGAGTCCTTAAACAATGACCACTAGTAGAGACCAGGAAGTAGAGACCAGGACCAGGACGCAAAGCCAGACCTGGACCCAGAACTGACTAGAACCAAGGCCAGGGGTGGCCAGCCCTCCTGGGTAACTAGCCCTGCTCTAACATACCTGATGCTACTAATCAGCTGCTCATCAGGATCTTGAATAGCTCAGCCAGGTGTGCTACAGTAGGGCTGGAGCAAAAGCCTGCATATCCAATTGCTCTCCAGCAGAAGGGTTAGCCAGCCCTGATATAGAGCCTTGAACCCAGGCCCAGACCAGGTCTGTCCAGCCATCCAGCCCCGTCGTGTTCTCATCATATCGACCACTGACTGACTCTCTGTGATTCAAACACCACAGCCATTTTAGTTTTCTGTTCTCAGTGCTGCTACAGTAAATGGAGTCATTATAAAGGTAAGGTAATCAAAGTATAAAATAGAACTGTCTGTCTGTCGGTTTTTAGGGTCAATGCTTTAAATATATTTATATAATTATAAGTCATTCCAAACTGTTGATCATTTTTAATCTTGAGAACAAGAAAATGTCTGTTTTTATGTTGTGTGCTCTTAATCCAATTTACACACAATAACCTTGTACAGTTCAGAATACTCAGTGTTAACAGTATTTTAATAGTAAATGGATTTGAACAGGGTTGAAAAGAGAAACCCAAATCCTATTCCATGTTGTCCATGTGCCAAAATCCTCCTCTCTGCAGGTGTAGAGGTTCAATACTGTGCTGTTGTGTTTGAGGGGAACACTTGCTTTATTTCACAGTCTTACATCAGATTATATGGACTTGGGTTTTAATGAGAAACTACCGTGTGTCAGCAATATAGGTGACAAGCCATACAAATGCTGTATTAATGACTATACTGGTTGAAAGTGGACCTAGCTGTGGTTTTCGTTAGTCCATCTGATTCAGAAATTACACCATATTCCCTATATAGAGCACAACTTTTGGCCAGAGCCACATAATGTTAGGTAGTGCACTATTTAGGGAATAGGGTACCATTTGAGATGGGCCCTATGATCGTTTGTTTCCCTCTCTAAACTGTTATTGACTGCTGAGCAGCAGCAGAGCGGCAGAGGGGTTTGGGGAGGCCGAGATTGCTCCTCCAGGGATCGCATCAATAACCCGTTGGCACGATCGATTCAATTCCGCTCCGTCCCTTCTGTCCGTCTGCCCCGAGGACATTTGATTAGTGTTCAAAGCTGGTTATGAGCTGAAAAGAACAGCACTGGTTGTTTTGGTGTCGATGGTTGTAATGATTGGAAGCCGAGCAGGTCCTATGCTGTGTGAATGAGCTACCTATTTGTTGTCATAGTTGTTACAGTTTGATAGGTGAACGCTGACAGGGCTGGCTCTAGCATTTTGGGGGCCCTGGACCCCCCACCTTGCAGCAAAACCTTTTCGCGGCCCCCCTCTTGAGGTGTGCAATATGACACATTTTGCAATGAGGCAGAGAGATTTCTTTTCAGTTCTACAGCAGATTTTCTGCAATTTTACCCATTTTGATATGGGGTGGAGAGACATTTTTGCAGTTTTAAAGCAAATTACAAATTTTGTAATGACTTATGCCATGTTAATATGATATCTGAGTGAGAATGGCTAACAAAATCAATGGGGCCTCCCTGGAGATCAGGGCCCCTGGGCATTCGTTATTGGCCATGATTACTACAAGTTTAGATAGCTGACTAGTCTAACTACCAATCTAAAAATTGTTTTCTGACATGGCTAACTGAGTGACTGTCAGTAGCTAGGTTTCCAACAAATGTTCAACAGATTTTCATGCGAAAATGCAAAAATCTGCATAAAACAAAAAGGAAAGGAGCATCAAGCTCATTACCTTGCACATTCACCACCGTGTGAAGTTCATCATAACTTATTTAATCTGCAGCCTAACAAACTGCATGATTTTCCGAGTCGTAGTGGGAGGACCACACAGCATATCATCACGTCACTCCAAGTTTTCTTTGATATGATGGTTATTATAGCAATATTTGCGCATAAAGGCACTTCCACTGCTATTTCTCGCATAATACATTTTACAGACAGAAAAAGATCCCACCATGTCGAACGAACAAATGTATAAAATTGTATCACCATTTAATGTTTGCATCAGCCCAGTCGTGACTTTTTTCTGCCTAGAATCATCCCTAAACACTGAGGAAGGTCTGATGACCAATAGGTTGGTCACAGAAAACATGACAAAATGCAGATTTGAGATGATGATGGGAAATGTGGTTGTTGTTTTGATGTTGTTGAGTATTTCTGTTCTCTGGTTGACTCCTCTCACATAGTATTTGTTGGTAATCATTTGCTGGTCTTAATATATAGTTGTAATCTGTTTGAATCTGTTGAATTATGGCCTTAATTCATGTAGTATTAGGAGCTGGTCTGATGCTGTGCGAAGTGTCAGAGTGGAGTTGGGTGTCAGGCAGTCTGTTTAGAATGTAATGTGAATGTAACGTCTCCTCTCCTTCAACCGGAGACTGGCTTCATGCTGTCTTATGTTCTCCAGTATCACTGGAAAATAAATAAAAACAAAAGTATAAAAAATGTAATCATATCAATTGCTCGACTGGCTAATACTAAATGTGGTTCTATGTTGTAAATGGAAATTTATATTTTTGTGTGATACATGTACATACCAACAAAGTCAACATATGAACAAATGGAATATACGTTTCAATGCAACGTTAGAAATTATTTATCTGTTTGGTGAAATTACATTATTTATTCATGCAGTGACTATAAAATGATGGTGATTAATATGTGAGGTAAATAAATTATATTATTTAGCACACTGATAATTTGTCTTTCATTGTTTTTGTGCATTACATATAACCTGTGTAGTGTGAGAGCTGTACACTGCTAGAATAAAGTGAGTGCTGGCTGGCTGTTTCTATAGCTCTGGGTAACGCACCACGGTAAGCGAGACTGACTAACAACATGACGACACTTTACTCTCTAAACGATCTATTCAGCTCTAATGATTTGTTAGTATTTATGTGTAACCCTACCTTTGTGATCTCCATTCAGGGCATCAAACCCATTCTTTAGTGAACAGTGAATAGACAGACTGATTTCTCTGATGATATGCCAATATGGTGTGTGTGTGTGTGTGTGTGTGTGTGTGTGTGTGTGTGTGTGTGTGTGTGTGTGTGTGTGTGTGTGTGTGTGTGTGTGTGTGTGTGTGTGTGTGTGTGTGTGTGTGTGTGTGCGCGTGATTGGCAGGTCTGACAGCGGTGATGGTTATTATATTCTATGGTGGTATTTGATTGATGCCTTTCTTCCGAACCCCAGATTAAACACTCTCCTGCCAAACACACACACACATACCCTGACAGCCTTCGGTAATGCCAAACCAGACCACTGACACGCCTGAGCTGATGCTTCACACTGACCTGAATACAAGACCTCCTCCCATGCCCTGACCCCATCTGGGCCCTGATCCAGTTAGCTCATTCATTTTATGAACCTTGGTTGGAGTGTGAAGTAGCAACAGACAGGGTACTGTTGGTTCTCCCCTCCACCCTGGGTCATGAACTCATCACAGAGGACTGGGAAAGCCAAGGTTGCTCCACTCCATCAGGATAATTAAACACAGACACAGTGGGTGGTGTGTCTGATAGTGTGAGTTTTACATGCATACAGATGTAAGATTGCAGGAAAGTTCTCCGGCAACAGGGTGATCAAATTAAGATGCTACATCTGTACCTGTGTGTGTGTGGATCTCAATGGAATGCTGGTGTTGGCAGCCCTGATAGAAATCATTAGGGGAAATAATGGTGAACATTGGACTCCACTTCTGTTCACATCCCCTTCAGGCTAACATCACAGGGGTCTCACTCATGCCCATGCACTTAATGGACTAACACAATGGAATGACATTGGATATACATGCCATTATTCATTATACATAATGTCATCTCATTATCATCTACAGAAGTAATTCGTGTAAGTGTCAGAACATGCTCTATATAGTGAAATAATATCTGTCTCCAGGCAACAGACCTGAGATTGTTCTGATATCATGTCACCTCGTGATGTCACATCCCTTTACTTGCCATTTTCCTTACACCCTGTAGCAAAATCTGTAGAATCTTGCTTAGGGGCCCCCTCTGGTTGTGACATAGTAGTAGAAGTGGTAGTGTGGGCAGGTAGTAGGATTGGTAAAAGTAGTAATGGTAGTAGTAGTAATGGTAAAAGTAGTAATGGTAGTAGTAGTAATGGTAGTAGTAGCAATGGTAGAAGTAGTAATGGTAGTAGTAGTAATGGAAGTAGTAGTAATGGTAGTAGTAGCAATGGTAGTAGTAGTAGTAATGGTAGAAGTAGTAATGGTAGTAGTAGCAATGGTAGTAGTAGTAGTAATAGTAGAAGTAGTAATGGTAGAAGTAGTAATGGTAGTAGTAGCAATGGTATAAGTAGTAATGGTAGTAGTATCAATGGTAGTAGTAGTAATGGTAGTAGTAGTAATGGTAGTAGTAGTAATGGTAGTAGTAGCAATGGTAGTAGTAGTAATGGTAGTAGTAGTAAAGGTAGTAGTAGTAATAATGGTAGAAGTAGTAATGGTAGTAGTAGTAATGGTAGTAGTAGCAATGGTAGAAGTAGTAATGGTAGTAGTAGTAATGGTAGTAGTAGTAATAGTAGTAATGGGTTAGTTACAGTGACCTGGGGTGGTAGTAGGTGTTGAGTTAGAGAGAGAGAGAGAGAGAGAGAGAGAGAGAGAGAGAGAGAGAGAGAGAGAGAGAGAGAGAGAGAGAGAGGATGCAGTAAAAGGGACATCGCCCTGCGTAGGGGGCCGTCTTTCGGATGTGGTCACTAAAAATCCAATGGCACTTATCGTAAGAACAGGGGTGTTAATCCCGGTGTTCTAGCTAAATTCCCAACCTGGCCCAGTTTCCATCATGGCCACCTAATCATCCCCATTCATTACCAATTGGCAGATATCACTCCTCACCTCTCCACCTGATAGCTGGTGTGTGGTGAGCGTTCTGGAACAAATGGTTGCCGTGCATCACCCAAGTGGGTGCTACACATTGATGATGGATGAGGTGAGTTTCCCCCTTACAGCACTTTGAGCATCTGGAAAGGCACTATATAAACGCAATCAATTAATGATTAATTAATGAATTAGAGAGAGAAAGAGAGTAAGATAATGATATAATTTACAGCAATGCAGCTCTGTCGATATAGTGCTTTTTCCAATCAAAGCAGTAAGGGTGAGGAAGTCTAGAAATAGCCAGTAGTATTTACATTAATCTAAGTGCTGCGCTCCTCTCCTCAAGATGGAGGAATAGGGGGAGGGAGGGAGGAAATGGGGAAGACATTTATTGTGTCTCCATTAGCCAATATGAGAAATTGGCTAGACAGGGAGACTCCACCCACTAGCCGACGCCCTTCTCCTCGTCCTTCAGGATGGGTGTGTGTGCGCCTGTGTTTATGAGCGTAACGTTGTTAGAGATGTACTGGGTTTTATACAACAGAGGCATACAAATAAGAGATAAAATACTGGCTTTCAACTCGATGGCAGCAGATTCATTTAGAGACAATGAGACAGTGTGAGTAACAGGTGATTCCATCTTGAATTAGGTATGGAGGATGTGGAATTGACTCAGCAGTTTGGTTGGTGTCGATATAATCTATTTACATTGAAAGCCATCCGGCACTGTGCACTAGTGCCTGTTGGGCTAACTGTTGCTTTCTGGCTGATTCCATTGAGCTGCAGGTTAGTTACAGAGAGAGCACACACACGCACGCACGCACGCACGCACACACACACACACACACACACACACACGAGCCTGCCTCCCTCAGGCGCAGACAGAGTTTATTAACGCCAATGCTGTCAGACAGGAACATAAATACTAGTAGTTATTACACCACAGCTATAGCAGGGAGTAAACCTGAACTAACACTTTAGACTGGACAGCAATACACCAGTTAATACTGCCAGAAATGCAGTATACTGGAAGAAGAGAACAATGATACATGTACAGTATTACATAGACTAGGTCGTAGTAGTTTAATCTCCTCTGTGTGATAATGATGCTGTGGAGATTATTTTATAATTTAATTAGTGAAAACGCATTGAGACCAGGGTCTCATTCTCAAGGGTGCCCTGATGACAGTAATACAACAATCAAATACAATCAAATACAATGTGAAGCAAAACAACAATCAATACAATGCAAGAAAGAATACAAATACAGCACAGCACAAAATGTAAGAAAAGCAGTTCCATTCCTCGCTACTAGGTCCTCGATCAACGCTTTAAATTGCTAGAGCGGCACCAGAGGTTTTGTAAATTGTTCCAGCAGTGAGGTGCATTAAAACTAAAAGCAGATTTACCTATTTCGGTGGAGACCCGAGGAACATCAAGAGTTAACCAACCCAGTAAATGGGTTTAGTATCTCATGTTTTTAAACTTGAACTACAAAGTTAGGTAAGTGGGAAGCTTGTGTAGTAGAGCTTAGTAAGCATAAAGGGATAGTGAAGTGATCTAACGTTAGTCTTGATTATGTGCAGACAAACACCTCTTGTTAGAATGAGGAGGACCAGACCTGTACCTCTGAGCCCAAAGAAAGGAAAGCCTTGATTAGATTTATCTGACCACTGGTCTACCTGGACGGGTGAGAGTACAGACAAGACATCCTTCCTCGTCATGGATGTTACCCTTCAATCATTACAAGATCACTGGTTAAAACGGCCCAAAACACAGCCTCAGAAATGGTTGCACTTGGTTCATTCATTCAGTTCTCATGGTGCCAGTGTCATATTGGCAAGATGAAGCCTGGGGTATACAATCAGTTCTATTAGCCAACCAGTCACTGGAGAGCTGGTGTGTGCATGCTGTGTGTGATGTATCGAAGTCTGTGTTTGTTTCTCCAGTCTGTCTCAGCCTGACAGCTCTCCTGCTAGACATCAACCCTAAAGGCAGCCTGTCTGTCACAAAGAGAACCAGCCTTTTGTCTCTCCATTCATCTGGAGAAAAACTAAATTAGAAAAATTAACTCTACATTACTAATTTGAAGGCATCATGTCACCAGATATAATTACTTTATATCTTATCCGCTACATTACCTTTTCATACTCAGAACACTGTGCCTGTGTATCAGTCTGTTCACTTCCTGTTCGATGTGTCATGACATGTGAAGGCTGTTTAGCTGTTTGTATTTCCCTCTATGACACATTGATTGACAGTTGGCGTCTTGACCACTCCACTAATATTAACCACTTATTGATTTCCTATCACTGACTCCCACACTGTGAGTTCCAGACATGGAGGAGGAGACAACCAACACACACCATGGCAGAGAGAGGTTTTTATGGGTCTGTTTAGCTGAAAACAAATACTTTGGCGAAAACAACTTCTGACTGCTGGCTTTATGTTGACGCTAAAGGACTTACAGATCATTTTGCATCAACATGTAGAGGGAAACCAAAGCTGAAACCTTTTTTTATAAGTGATGTATAAGTTACAGTAACTGTAGCTAATTCATTTAAATCTGCCATAAACCAGTTGAATGAGAAATGGTGGAAAACTCTGTCTCAGACGTCGCTCCAGAATCTCCCATAAGTGTTCAATTGGGTTGAGATCTGGTGACTGAGACACACACACACACACACACCCTATGCTCCTTTGAGACCCCTCTTTCAAAGTTACGGAGATCTCTTCTAGCCATTGTAGCCAAAATAATAGGCAACTGGGCATTTTTATACATGACCCTCAGAAACTCAGGAACCACACCTGTGTGGAAGCACCTGTTTCAATATACATTGTATCCCTCATTTACTCAAGTGTTTCCATTATTTTAGCAGTTACCTGTATATGTTCTACTGAGTGTTCGTCTGATTGAAAGTGTCTTCCTAATGAATTCTTTACCGGTTTGTATTATCTTTATATACGTTGATTGTTTTAAGCAATTGTGGTGTATCGAGCTGCGTTAGAGGAGTAATGAATATGGTGTGTGTCCAGCCGTGGTCCTACCATTGATCTCATCAACATTAAGTGGCCTGTGGCCTGTTAAGACCTAATAGGGAAAGGGGGAGGAGGGGAGAAGAGGAGAGGAAAGGAGAGAAAGAGCTCCTGCTTATTCCTGACCAAGCTGATTAAACACAATGTACTCCACAGCTGGTTGGGTTTAAGTGGGCATGCATGGATTAAAACAGCTCTGTGTGGAGACTAAATATAGTGTAGCCTGCGTCGTTAGGCCCACTTAGAGCACTGGACTGGGGGGAACTGGACAGGATGAATGAGTGATGGTTTATAAGGGTATGTTAGGGACTCCAGGTAACATCTTTTTCAATGGGTTGAGGTTTTATTAATCATTGTAAAAAATAGTAATGTTTTAAATCATCCATTGCATAGACTAATGCAGTGATACAATGAAAACTGATGTAAATAGTTAGCCTCCCTTTCAGTATATTAAACTCAACCATTGAATCGATAGCAGTGAATCATTAACACTAGTTGAAATAAACATCCCTACCCTGTATGTTATCAGTCTCTGTTCTAATCTCTCTATTTAATAGCATCCCGACAATTTCAACCTGTTCCGAAGCTTTCCTGCTTTTCTTCCTGGTTGGTGAGTTGACAGGCGCTGAATCGTCACAGCAACAACAGTAGCCAGCGTAATGACTCGCCTCAGCGCTGAATCCAGCTGACCTTCAAAACACAAATTACATTGCGCATGAGAGAGGAGGGGTGGCCATCTTTGAGAGTGATTTAGTTAATGCCCAGAAGGAGCTCCACTGCAGGGGGGGGGGTTTGGGCAGGCATTGGGGTGATGCCTGAGACTTAGTGTTGGGAAGGAGTCTGTAGTAAATCAGATCCCTCTTCCACCTCACTGGTTCTGAGAAAGCATATGGCAGCCAGGGGAATCAACCCATTAACAGGGAATGGGTTAAATGTGTCCTAAATAGAGAGCCCATTTCTTATTTTCTAACTCTACACCATCAACAATAATAACAATACACAGTCTCTTGCACAGTTGACATTTCTCGCTATTTCTCTTTTTCTCTCTTCTTCCTCTCTCTCTCTTCTTCCTCTCTCTCGTCTTCCTCTCTTCTCCCTCTCTCTCCCTCTCTCCTCTTCGCTCCCCTATACCCCCCTCTCTTTCTCTCTACAGATCCAGGAGAGAACAGAGCACCTGTTGCCCAGATCGTCGTCT
>CM042407.1:25957645-25960477 GCA_023634145.1 Thymallus thymallus
CTCTATGGGTAGTGTCCCTGATCTGAGAATAGCCCTATAGACTCAGGTAGTTATGACCTAGTAAAAAGGGCACTGACATCTTTACCCCTGAAACCCACAATATATCACTAGACAGGCTCATATTGGACTGAAAGGTCTGCTTCTAATAAACAGGTGTGTGTCACGAGTGGGTGCATGGAGAGACCAAGACGCAGCGCAGGGATAGTAGTTCGACATTCTTTTATTTTACTATGTAATCCTTTCTATGAATTACTATGTATAATCAAACTAAAAATGCGAACCACTTACTACAAAACAACCACACTAGACAAACGTCACGTTAAACAAAACCAACACGAATGAACGGACGTAAAGAATAGCACACTTACTTTCACCGTGACTGCGAAATACATCGACATGTAACGATAACAACCCACACCACGTGAAGGACAGACTCAACATATATTGGATCCCTAAGTAGAGACAACGGGTAGCAGCTGCCTCTAATTAGAGATCCACCCAAAACCCACAAAGAAACAGAAAAGAAAGACACTGTCAGACTCTGACCATAGCTACATAGAGAAGCAAATAGGCTTCTCTATGGCCAGAGCCTGACAGTGTGACTACGACAACAATACATGTCTTCAAACACTCAGAGAACAGCCTTGATATCCAAAGGAAGAAGCAAATCAAGCAAAAGGGAAAAAGTGCTTGGATTACACGAGCAGGCCAATCCCCCTTTGTATCATTTTAGCCCAGGCCAAAGTAACATAGACTGGGTTGCGTCACTGAAAACATCAGTATGACGATGATAGTTGACCACGCTCTCTCTCTCTCTCTTTACCTCACCATGCAAAATTAAATGAGAAATTTGTCACTTAGTCTAACACACACACGCACACACACACACACACACACACGCGCACACACACACACACACACACACACACACACACACACGCGCGCGCGCGCGCGCACACACACACGCGCACACACACGCACACACACACGCACACGCGCACACACACACGCGCGCACACACACACACGCACACACACACACGCACACACGCGCACACACACACACACGCGCGCGCACACACACACACACACACACACGGGCTATTTGTCTCTCAGTCTAAAGAGGCAGAGCAGAACTATCAGATCAATACAGATATCTTAAGGCTGCTAACCAGCCTTTAATATATTATGGATGGTGGTTCTCACTGGATTAGATTTGGGCTGTGTGCACAGCAGTTTCACAACACGCTGGGGAGACAGTTGGTTAGGGATACACTGTTACAGGACGCCTTATCTTATGACTCACATACAGCAGAGAGCCAGATAGTTATTATGGGTTCGACTGAATGGCAAGATGATAGACTGCAGATATTATAGAAATTCACATGATGATGACTGATTTGTTGAATCGTTCAATGAGAGGGAGTCTGGCCGTGCAAGCCAATGTTCAGGAGCAAGCAGCCTTCCATGAACTCAACAGCTGCTCACAGTACATTAATGCCACATATGGGGAACTGTATACAACACATCTGCTTTCTCTCATCATCTTTAACTGAGTGAAACAGTAACTATAACTATAATTCTGTTCAATGGGAGCACATAATGGTGGTCAATTAGCCCAGCTAGAGGACACACACACACACATCATACTGTTAGAAAACACCCACATACAGTAAGAGTCTCAGTGAAGGGAGAGTTCTGTTTAGCTGCTGTGTGCCGTTAGCTGCTGGCACTAATTGGTGTTTCTGCTTGAGCACGTTCAGACAAACACAATAAGGAGAGGACATCACTATTTACCCCACACTAAGGCTCTCTCACTGACATTCACTGGTGCTAAGCACATTTTCCCCAGTATGTACTTTCTGGAATGTATCTGTCCAACTACTAACAATAGTTACATTGGATTAATGTGGACTGATTTTCACTCTCCCTCCTTCTACCCCCCCCCCTCCATCCATCTCTCCATCCCTCCCTCTCTCTCTCTCTCCCTCCCTCTCCCTCTCGTTCTCTCTCCCTCTCTCTCTTCCTCCATCTCTCTCTCTCCCTCCATCTCTCTCTCTCAGGGTAATTTCACTAATGGAATGGTTTGTATTCAGGGCAGTTTCCTGGCCGCCAGAGTGAATGATGCTGCCTAAATGCTTAAAGTAATATTGAATCCTTCTCCTGCTGAGGGTAAGGATACAGCTGTAGCAAAGTGGTGCACCACCTCACCGCTACCACTCCCCATCAGAGACCCGAAAGTGTTACACCCCTGTACTTCTTGCTGGGGGTCATGAAGGGGCTGTGGTGTGTGAGAGAGAGAGAGAGAGAGAGAGAGGGGGAGAGAGAGAGAGAGAGAGAGAGAGGAGAGAGAGAGAGAGAGAGAAGAGAGAGAGAGAGAGAGAGGAGAGAGAGAGAGAGGAGAGAGAGAAGAGAGAGAGAGAGAAGAGAGAGAGAGAGAGAGAAAGAGGAGAGAGAGAGAGAGAGAGAGAGAGAAAGAGAGAGAGAAAGAGAGAGGAGTGGGGGGTTGAGGAAAGCTGTATTTCACACACTCAGCTAAGACCTGTCAGGGGCCAAATCCAGTAGTGATGTGTTTATCTCTACCCAGGGACAGCCTCCATCTGCAAATCTAATCAGTGTGTGTGTGTGTCTATGTGTGCGTGCGCGTGTGTGTGTCAAATCACATTGTATTGGTCACATACACATACAGTACATGTTACTGCGTCTGTGTAGTGAAATGCTTGAGTTTCTAGCTCCAACAGTGCAGTAATATCTAACAATACACAGCAATACACACAAATCTAAATGGGATGTATAGACATTATGGACAGTATGTGAATAGAAGATGTAGTAT